>JAMXBB010000001.1:134852049-134908051 GCA_024138015.1 Lumnitzera littorea | reverse complement strand
AAAATTTTGGAATAAAATAGAAGGAGAGTTAATGCACAAAATGCTTTTAAAAAATTGGTTCAAGATGGTCCAAGCATGGTACAAGAAAATTGTTGTGCAATTTATTGAAAACGATAAGAAGGAAAAGGAAATTAAAATTTATTTCAAAATTTCCGTAGAAAATTTATAAAAAAAGGTTAATTATGCAAGTGATTAAGTAAATTGGTATGAAATTATCTAAAAAATGGATCCTCTAAAACTATTTTAGAAAAAAAAAAAAAAAAAAAACTTTAGAGGTTTCGTTTTCAATTATCCAAAGGAAAAAATTGAATAGTACTTATGCACTACTTGAGATTATGATTATTGATGAATATGAATGGATAAGAATATATCACTCGTCTATATTTATCTATTTGAGTAAGGAGATATACCATAAGTCAACAGAAAACTGCGGTTTATGAAATTTTAGTTTATGTATGTGTCACGGGCGGATTCCGTCGCTCGACCCCGTGCGGCACTTAGCGCTCCTGACCTCANCCTTAGGAACCTCCTAAGTATGGCCCACTTCGAGAGGTCCGTAACATATGCACACCATCACATTCGCATTGAAGCATTTTGGGTTTAGCACACGGTGGCATGGACCATTCGATTTCTGTATTCATCACTTTCCGTGGGGTTGAGTCCAGCCTTTATCACCACTGAAATTTCCTTGCATTTACGAAGGGGTTGAGACCGGCATTGCCGTGTTCCTGGAGAAATAGGAAAAGAATGAAAGTGATAATAGTAATATGAATCAACAGATTCCCACGCGAGATTACTAAAAATCAAATGTGGGACATGGCACATCAAATGCCTATATTTTATGTTTTGGATAATTCAGTATTTAAATTTTATTTTTTATAATTTAATATTTAACAGAGATATTTGGTCAGCCGTTTCGTAAAGTATACAAACTAATTTATAAAAGAATGAAACTTTAATATATGCACTTCATGTGCTTTGTCTCAAATCAACTGGGTGAACTTCTGTAGGCAAAGTATGACTGTCTTCTCATGATAATACTAGCACCAATGAGGAAAATGTGATTATTAACAATTTAAGGGTAATTTACACAAATAACTTTTAAATATGATTAATATCACAAAATGATATCTAAACTTTGCTAAAATATACAATTGACTCTCGTGCTTTAAAAATATTGATTTGTTATCTAATTGAATTTTTTTATTATTTTTACTACTTGAATTAACTTTATTATATTTATTTACTGATATGGATATAATGACATAATATGAATTGACTCATGTGCATCAAAGGGTCAAACCCCATTTTTTAAAGCAGATAGTGATCCATTTCGTCTTATGTGGTCATTCTAATCACTCTAAGATTAGGAATGTTCAACAACCACTTGGTGAGAGCTAAGTTGTGCAGCCTGCTATAGGTAGTTGCCAGTTATCTCTTGGCTTTTGGGTGACAAAGCATTCAATTTCTTATTCATCCTTATATTAGTATCAGCAAACAAATTTATCCTGTAAACCTTAGCATGCTAATACGTGAGCTTCATATGCAAATTTTCTAGGGCATTAAGCAAAATAACATCCATACCAAGTAAATATCTAGATAAGTAATTCCTAGTTTTGCAACTCATCACCATCTACATGACGAAAGCATCTGTAGTATTTGGCTCATGGTAGGCCTCAGATCTCCGTCATCTTCAACGCATTGAATAGCCACTACAATTAGAACCTCAACCTTTTTCATGTCAAAGTCGCCTCCTCTTGATGGATCAACTACTTCTCTCAACCATGATGCCATTTCAGTCTCCTGGCCATTCTTCTCCTCTCTAACCTAAGAAATCATTTGCTTCCATTCAGTTGCTCCACCGCCACCACCTGTCGGGCTCTTCCTAGTCACCACCTTCAACAGCACTATCCCATAACTATAAACATCCAGCTTCGAAGTATAGAACAATATAGTTATTCTATATGAAGTGATACCGTTTAGCATTGGAGCAAGTTCCTATTGTATGAAGTGGATTTTGGTTCGGAAAAGCCAGATTTGGTTAGCGGCACCGCCTCACCGTTTGAGTTTATAATTCTGATTGATAGCAAATCGAACGATGGCATTACGCGTAGGTGACCTTGGACAACGATGACATGCTGCTGTTAAAAAATATAGTTATTTTATATAGTCTATGAAGATACCTAATTTTTATCTCCTTTATTTTATTTTATTTCATTTCAATAGGATAAGAGGTTCTAGATTAGGAAAAACATTAAAAAAAATTTTAAAAAATGAAATTTATAAAAATACAAGGGAATGAAAAAATAAAATAAAATTTAGAAAAATCACACAAAAAATATAAAATATAAAATTTAGAAAAACTATAAAAAGAAGAAATTTTAAGATAATAAAAAAAAGTAAAAGGTTTTTAAAGGAGTGTTAAGATTCTTACTTTTATTCATTTATTTATTTTAGTTGGTTATTTTTATTTAAGTAAATAAACATTTAAAAAAAACAACGGGAGAAGGGGATTTGACCAGGGTTTAAAACCTGGTCCATTTGCAATTGACGAACAGGGCCCAAGGCCCTATACATGCAACGGGTGGTTTCTTTTGCACTCATGTAATGCACGTGTACATGGGGGCACGTGGCAAGTACACCCTACATGACCTATGCCTCCCATTCTTCTTCTTCCCTATTTTTTTTTGCAGATTCCCAGCTTCTTTACCTCTTTGGTCAAGCTACTTTAGGTCATTTTTTGACCACTTTATTATATGATTTCACCAATTTAATGGTGAAATCATGTAATACGCAGAGCATATTATTGAATTCATCCCAAAACTAGTCTAAATTCAACCGAAAATGCAATTAAAATTGAGCTCAAAAAGGGAAAAAAAATTCAATTTTTTTATCAAAACCCTTTAATGGATTCCAAAAAATTAATTCAAATTTCCCAACTTTCCTAGCTTAGGCTTTGTGCTTACAGTATAAATAGGCCTTTGTTCCTCACTTTCAACATAACACAAGCATAAGAATCACTCTAAGAAACACAAATACATACACATACTATACTTTCTCTCTCTCGCACGGTTCCTCTCTCTCTCTCTATGATAGCCTCCTTTATGGCGATTTTCAGTGGAAACCACCACCACTACCATCGGATTCCTTATGCCTAAAAACCTTAAGTAAGACACTCCAATCTAACTCCCTAGGTCAATCCAAGCCAACCACGAGTTGACTAAAGCCGACCGAGTCGATCATGAGCCAACCTAAGTTGATCGAGTTGACCTGATCTGCATAATCTTTTTTTCATTTATTTGTTTAATTTTTTGTTCTTTTTTTTTTCTTGTTTTTGTTTTCCATGCAAGTGTAATAATAATAAAAAAGAAAGGGAAAAGAAAATAAAGAAAAGAAAAGAGAGAAGAAAACTAGAAAAAAAAAAGGAAAAAGAATAGCCCTTTTTTTAGAAATATATAAATAAATAATTAGTAAATAATTGAATGGATAAAGTTTTACCACCTAAAAAAATTGTTTTTTAATAAATAAAATAAATGGACATTTTTCAAAATTAGGGCCCTTTAGAACTTTTCAAAAAATAAAATTTCCAATTTAAGACCTTTTTTTTTTTAGAAATTTCATTAAATAAACCAAATTGGATTGGAAACATAAATCTGCCATATTTTCAAATTAAAACAAATCCAACCCATTAAAGTTTTACAAAAAAAGAACTACATACGTCTGATCCCGAATAGCGGATTCGTAGATACCTTCGGAGTGACAGTAAAAAAAAAAACCCTATTTTTCCTTTTTAGTTTAAATTACTCAACTTATCCAATTCGATCAACCAATAATTGAGTTATATTTTATAGAATTGAAGGGTGATTTTTGAGATTAAGATTAAAATTAGTAAGTTAATGGTATCCATAACGGTTTAAAAATCTCAATCCTTGAATCTAGATCTCTAGTTTTAATGCAGTTTTATAAAATTGGTTTTTATCATTGAACCAGTAGCTAATTGGTTATTGTTGATAATCGGTTTTCGCTTATTTGACACTCATCCATTTAGCCGCTGATATGCCGGGTAGTCAACTCTCTTGGAATTTTACTGGATAGATAACAAGTGGCATTTATGCTAAGTAGAATAAGCCCGTTCCTGATTTGAATACGAGTATATGGTACAAACAGTTATTATAAGCACGATTATATTACATAACCGCTTATTATCCCTATATATTAAGAGAGATGTTAAGTCATGAAGCTTCCATGTGTCTTAATAGTTATCCTGACAACTGCCTTGAACATTACAACCATCTATAAGACACTTCTTATTCACATACTTATTATACTAAGTCACTTTACTAACTTAAGCATCGAAGTAGCCACACCGAACTAACCCTTGTACTAAGCTTTTCATTCTCTTTTGTAGGATTTTTCCTCATCCCAAAATTCACCAACAACATTTGATGCCGTCTCTTTTTCTCTAAATACGACCACATGGCTAGAACTAAGATGATTAGAAGTACAGGTGCTAGTACTTCCTCTTAACACCCTAAAAGGGGGAGTTAGCATGCTGATGAGCAACAATTGGCTTGACTTGAGTAACTTTGTCTCAATTTAGCTAAAGAAAATTTCAAGTTCAATAAAAAACATAAAAAAATCTTTGACCTTCTTCATAAAAGTATTCATCCGAATTAGGACAAAGAGCATGGCGATCATTATGGCGATAGTACTGATGATTTCATTTATTCACATGAATTGCCAAAAAAGCAAGCTAAGGTTATAGTAAGACCCTCAGCTCCTGCTTTCAAGAAGATTTAATAAAGGCAAGCAACTGCAACACGTGCATCAGGCAGGGCACTCACATGTCAACACCCCTTTTGCAGCAACCAAGCAATTCCAAATCAAGAAAAGTCCTTTCGTTTTAAAGATTTTGGAAGAAGTGATACCTCAACACATTGAATTGCCTTAGTTTGAAACATATAATGGGATGAAGGACCTTAAAGACCACTTATAGTATTACCGTATACTGGCTAAGTTGCATGGTTTGAACAACGTAGTAGCCTATCAAGCCTTTCCCTCAAATTTGAAGAATGCAGCCAGTACATGGTTTAAACATTTGAAACTAAATACCATTTCATGTTTCAATGAATTAACAAAAGTGTTCCTTCAACACTTCCTTGTTAGCAAACTTCCTGTTAAGGACTCTTCAATCCTTAACACCATCAAACAAAATTCTGTTGAGTCAATTAGGGATTACTTGGCCAGATTTATCGCCAAGATGGTCCAAATCCCAAAACCGGATATGAGTGTAGCCCTCAATGCCGTAATCGATGGAATCAAGCCTCATGGAGACTTTTTTAGGTCTCTCATAAGGAACAAGCCAAAAACTTTTGCTGAGTTCAAGGCTAAAGTCACCTCATACATCCAATAGGAAGACAACATAAAGGTACGATGAGAGGCTAATCAAAGTAGAGGAGACGAAAAGAATGATAAGTATAAAAGTGCGAAGGATAGACTTGGCACGAACAATGACTACAGTTCAGACGCTAAGAAGAAGAGACCAAGGATCCCAACATACTCATCTCACATACCTGTCAATTGTCCAATCTCAGACATTTTGATGGAGGTACATAGAGAGAGAAGCGTCCTCCAATGGCTAGAAAGAATGCGAAGGAATCCTCAAGAAGAAATTTGAACAAGTATTGTCATTTCCACTGTGACAAAGGTCAGGATACAAATAAGTGCATTTAACTCAAGAATGCAATTAAAGATGTAATACAACACGGGCACTTGCAAAAATTTCTAGTACATGATGCCAAAAGAATTTAAAGACCATCTTAGAGTAGACAAGAGGAATGAGAAGATGACACTCGGCTAGCAATGGCCGTGAAAGATGAAAATTATGTATGTAACATTCAAGGAAAAAAGGTCAGGATCGACAATACAATTTCTTTCAGATAGGAAGATTTCGAATGTATCCAAAGGTCGTATGATGATGTAATTGTTATTAGTGCAAGGGTCACTAACTTCGAAGTCAAGAAAATTCCTATTAACATAGGAAGTTCAGCCGACATCATTTTTTAGCAAGCATTTTATTAAACGAGGCCCAAGATCAAAGCGTAGCTAGAGTTTTACAAGTATGATGTCCATGCCTTCAAAAATCAACCCATCCAAGTAACCGAAATTATCTCTTTGTTGATATAGATTAGAGATGATGAGCATGTTGTAGAGGACAAAGTGGACTTTCTTGTCATCAAATGTTAGTCCCCTTATAACATGATAATGGGACGGCTATGCCAACATCTATTCAGCATTGTCCCTTCAACTGCACATCTTAAGGCTAAGTTCCCTACTCCTACGGGGGTCGATGTGTGTAAAGGGGATCAGTAATTGGTACGGTCCTTGTATATAAGAGCCTTGAGATAAGAGGAAGTATTTTAAGTTGAAACCTATACAAAAGGCAAGTTAGTCGGCATAGAGAATGCCGAGAATGATACTGAGGAAATTCCTTTGGGAAATGATCCCATGAAGACAAAAAGGATAGGAAAACCTTTGTCAGCAGATGTTTGGTAAAGTGTAATTGACTTCCTGCAAGTCAATGCTCACGTGTTTGCATGGTTACCTTTGAACATGCAAGGTATTTCGAAAGAAGTTATGGTACACAAGCTTTAGATTTATCTGAATGTAAAGGTGGTCTAACAAAAAAAGAGACATTTTGCACTAGTGAGACAAGCGTCAATAGAAGAAGAGATCTAGAAATTATTCAAGGTATGATTCATCCAGGAAGAGCCTTATTTGACTTAGTTAGCAAATTGTATGCTAGTCAAAAAGTCTAATGGCAAGTGGCGAATGTGCATAGACTTCACGGATCTCAATAAGACCTATCCCAAAGATTGTTTCCCACTACTAAAAATCAATCAAATGGTAGACCCAATGTAGGACATGCGTTACTTTCTTTTATGGACGCTTTCTTTAGTTACAATCGAATTAAGATGGACAAGGCAAATGAAGTCCACACATCTTTTGTTACCAATTTGGAATGTATTGTTATACGATGATGCCCTTTAGGCTAAAGAACGCTGGTGCCACATACCAGAGATTAGTAACAAAGATGTTCAAATCTTAGAGCCATAAGAATATTGAAGTATATGTGAACAACATAATTGTGAAGAGAATGAAGGAAGATCAGCATCTTACTGATTTGGAGGAGACGTTTGCCATATTGAAGGGATATAGCATGAAACTCAACCTACAGAAGTACATCTTTGGCACAACATTAGGGAAATTTCTCGGGTCTATGGTTGCATGATGTGGCATCGAGGCTAATTCGAGAAAGATTAAAGCCATTAGGAATATGAAATCACCTCATACAGTCAAAGAGGTGTAGGAACTCACCGGGTGAATTGCTGCCCTCAACAAATTTGTGTTGAGAAGTGTAGATAGGTGCGTAGAATTCTTTAAAATTTTAAAGAATCCAAAAGAATTCAACTGGACCAACGATGGAAAAAGAGCTTTCAATGAGCTCAAGGAATTTCTTGTGTCATCTCCGATACTCTCAACACCCATTCCTGGAGAAAATTTATACTTTTACCTTTCTATTAGCTCTCGAGCCCTTTCTTCCGTATTGGTTCGAATAAACAGCAAAGAGCATCGACCCATTTATTATGTGAGTTATGTTCTATAGGAGCCAAAGCTTCGGTATACAAAGATTTAAAAGTTCATATTAGCAGTGGTTCTTTCTGCGAGAAAGTTGATGCCATATTTTGAAGCTCACCAAATCATTATCCTCACTGACCAGCCATTGCAGCAAGCATTGCAATGGCTTAATTCCTTGGGGAGGATGATGAAATATGCCTTAGAGCTCAATGCCGATGGTGTACAGTATAAACCCAAAATGGCACTAAAGGCCCAAGTATTGGTGGATTTTATAGCCAAATTCATTGGAGATGAAGATCCAATGGAGGGAGCCGAGAAACTAATCTGGTTTCTTTATGTCGATGGTTCTTCGACACAAGAAGGATGTGGAGCAGGCCTAATTCTTCAAGGCCCCCATAATGTTAAAGTTCATTACGCTCTAAAATTTGGATTCCTAGCCAGTAACAATGAAGCAGAGTATGAAGCTCTAATTGTCAGATTGAAACTGGCAAAAGAAATTAGTGCCGAGAGACTCAAAGTGTTCTCTGATTCCCAACTCGTGATGAATCAAGTCACCGGAAGTTACGTAACAAGAGAAGAAGAGATGAGAAAGTACCTATTGGTGATACGAATGCTCGCAAAAGAATTCTTATCTTTCTCCATTCACAAAATCTCGAGAAGCAATAATATTACTACCAACAAGTTGTTGAAGTTGGCCAGTATGGCATTCCTTGAGTTAAGTGAGAAACTTTTCGTCAAGTTCCTCTCGCAAAAAAGCTTACCCACTCTCTTGCAGAGCTGTGAGTTGGCTCCTTGCAGAAGAGAAGAATCGTGGATGGATTCCATAGTGAATTATCTAAAAGAAGGTACTCTCCTTGTTGACAAAAAAGGGGTGCAAAGATTAACTTACCATGCTATGAACTATAGGCTGATTGATGGTCAGTTATATAAGCGTGGCATATCTCAACCCTACCTTCGATGCCTTTCTTCGAGAGATGCCCAGAGGGTGTTATCTAAACTACGTAGTGGCATTTGCAGTAATCATGTAAAGGCACATACACTATACATTCAAGCACTGTAACTTAGCTATTATTGGTTAACTATGAGAGAAGATGCAAAGGACATTGTATAGCAGTATCCTCAATACTAGAAGTACAAGTTGCTAAGTAATGTACCTACAACTGAGTTATGTAGCCTAACCAGCCCTTAGCCTTTTGCCTAATGAGGGCTAGTTATACTTGGACCCTTTTCGAAGTCTACCGCACAGTGACAATTCATTATCACTATGGATTACTTTACCAAATGAGCTAAGGCCGAGGTTGTGGAAAAGAACACTGAGTAGAAAGTGGAAGCGTTTGTCTTCAAGTCCATCATATCAAGATTCTGAGTTTCTTACATGATAATTACAAATAACGATCCCCATTTTGCAACAATAAGTTCTAGACATTTTGTGAGGAGCATAACATTCGGCTCAGCTACACATCTATAGGGCACCTTCAGATAAATGGACAAGTCGAAGCCATAAATAAGATCATATTGCACAACATAAAACAGAAAGTAGATCAAGTTAAGGGGAAGTGGGCTGATGAACTACCAAATATCCTATGGGGATACAGAACCACTTACAAAACTATAACAGGAGAGATACCATTTAAGTTAGCCTACCATACAGAAGCTGTGTTGTTGATTGAGCTAGACTTACCTAATTTGCATATGCATAGTTTTGATGTCATGCTTAACTAAGTCAGATTGACAACGAATTTGAATACTATTAAGGAAATTTAAGACATTACAAGAGCTAGGGTTGTGGCATACCAGCATAGAGCAGCAAGATACTACAATCAGAAAGTAAAGCATAAGGTTTTCCAACTCGGAGATCTGGTTTGCCGTAATATGGAAGTCATTAGTTTGCAAGCAAATCAAGGAAAGCTCGGTGCAAATTGGTAAGATCTAGGAAGTTGTTGGTAAGGGGGCTTATTGACTAGAAAGGTTAGATGAATCCATCATCCCCCGAGCTTGAAACGTCGAGAATCTAAAATTTTATTTCAATTAATGTCGGATGATTTCTATAGTCAATCATTTGGTGGTAGCCAACATGTTTGTAAGAATGGTACTTATTTATGAGAATTATATTTGAAGTCTCAATGTGTTTTCTTTACAATTGCCGAATTAATGAGTTTTAGGTTGTACGGCAAACGAACTGACTTAGGTTCTAGCTTAACGTGGTTAATGAACTATACAAATTAACCTTATGGTCGAGTAATGCGGCTAATCCATGCCTCAAATGGTTAATGGACAGTATAAAATGATGGGCGTATGAAATAAAACATGGTGAAAAATAGTTGGGTGTGTGAAATAAAACATGCCAAAAGATAGTTGTGCATATGAAATAAAACATGCTAAAAGATAGTTGGGCATATGAAATAAAACATGGCGTATGAAATAAAACATGCTAAGAAATAACTAGCGTGTGAAATAAAACATGCTGATGAATAAGAGTGTGAAGCAACATACGTAAACCATACAAACCATGAAAGTGTAGTACGTGATATTAAACGTCATAAGCACTTGGCATAGCCTTGAATATATTTCAATTGATAATTACACGAGAATGCAATGTGCCAATATAATAAAAGTCCTATGGCCTATCCTTGGGTTCAGTAGAAGTGATTTTTAAATCAGTGGCTGGGGCTTCTTCAGCAATTGGGGTCTTAAAGAAGGCAAATTCCTCAGCATGAGCTTCATTAACACCTTAATTCATACTCTTAACCCCTGTCTCGTCACCTTCATCTTTATCGACACTATTAACTTTGTTGTTGACATCAGCAAAGTTAAGACAAGAGATATCGTAATCGGAATGAAGCTTCAAGACTTCTTCTCTTGCTACTTGAACCCCCTCCAACAGCTTCTTTCGTACAAGCCTCTTGTATTGCCAATTAGGAGTGACTATATCGAGAGCCTCTTCAATTGATGGTCCCTTCCTCAAAGTCTCCTCTAACTTGGCCACACGGCTCTGTAGACTCTCCTTTATCTGCATCCTAAGCTTATCTTCATTGTCGCTCATCATGCAAATAGTTCGACCCAAGCCCTAGTACTCTTCTTTCTTCTTATGTAGCTCCCCTTTCAAGCCTTCAGACTTCTTGTATTGTTGTTCCATTTTAGCCTTCAGGCTGGAGATTTCATTGGCAGCAAGGTCATTTGCCATTTTCTCGATAGTAAGTTCTTCTTGAAGCTTTCTTACCCCCATCTCTGCCCTTATCCTCTCATTCTCAGTAGTAGCAGTTTGGGCTTTCAATGCATTGTATGCATCCTCAACTCTCTGCAGCAAATTCATTTAACACAATGAAGAATGATGGTGCATAACATATGGATACAACTAAGATATTACCTTCTTTGCCTCTTTTTCGGCCTTGTCTAAGTCATCAAAATGGGGCTACTCATTTGGAAAAGGAAATGTATTAATAACCCGAACAAATTCGATATTAAAAGAGATGTTTATGGATACTTACATCATATAATTTGGCCGTGATATGGGCCTTATAGCAACCATCGACCATGTTGACATCTTTCTTAGCGATATCTTTATCTTTCGAAAGAATAATTCCTTCCATTAGAGCTAAAGATTTCACTTGTCTCCTAAGGTCGAGTCAGTATCCAAAATTTGGTGGCTCCAACAAGGGATGAAGCACTCACCGACCTCATTGCTAGGGATGAATTTGGCACTACTGATGCCGAGAGCTTTAGATCACATTGCCTCCTTTGCCCTTTAGTCCAAGCCCTTGACTTTCTTGGTAGCTAGTTAGCCGGCCAGTTCCTTCCCCGGTCTTTTATCAACACTTGGCACCACCTCAACTACCAGTAATGACCCTTTTGCGATAGTAACTATTTATTCCTCCTCATTGGGATGTGTCTCTCAACATTCATCATCCTTCAGCTTAACAAAAGTTTGAACAATCTTGACTGGAGGCTCCTTAGAATGAACCTTGGTTGGTAATGCCTTCTCACTTTCCTTCCTCCTTTCGGCAAGATGAGAGGTCTTCTGTACAGTCGTCTGCTTCATTGTAGCTTCCTTTGCTAGTTTCTCTACAACAGCAGGCTGAGTGGTAGCTACTAAGGTGGTTGCCTCTTATCAGCCTTGGATTTTTTGGCCTTGGCTTAAGCTAGTAGCTTTGCCGGATTTACCTCACCAGCACTCATATCTACGATACGAGTAAACTAATTAATATAAACATGGAAAAAAAGATGAACTTACATTTTCTACGCTAAGCAAGGCTCAAAGGCCACTATTCTCCCCCCAAATCTCGAGAATGGCTTTCCTCTTGTGGTTATACTTAGCACGGCGGTAACACATTAGCGTACCTTCTTTTTTAGAAAAGATTGGTTCTCCATTTTCATAACACCGTATAATTCTCTCGACATCCTAGAAGAACATTTTGTTCCTTCTCCTCTCTTGAATTTTCTTTACTAAAGTTGCATCATTTGACATTAGATCAATATCTTTTGTATGTATCAACTCAGTCCATTAGGTCCAAAAGTCCAAGTCCAAGTCCTCATTAAACACTATCAACATGAATTTTTCATGCCACTTATGAATCTTAGATTCTAACTAGTCTATGACCTTACGCCCATGCTTCATAGCGGCAAAGTACCACTTGTTAGGCTATCTTTGGATAGTAAAGAAAAACCTAAACAACTGAGCCATAGCCTTGACCTCGACTTCTTTACAAACTATCTCAAAAGTTGCTAAAAGCCGATATGTGTTTGGTGAGAACATACTCAACGCAACTCTGAAGTAGTTGAAAAAGCCTCAAACAAAAGCTGAGAAAGGGAAGTGTAGCTCAAAATCTAAATATTTCAGGTATATGTGGAACTCGTGCCCTTTTGGGAAGCATACTCTCTCCCCGTCTCTCAGCCTCCTCAAGTTCCATGTTCCAAAAAGATCTCGCCAGTACTAATTGTACTTTATGATAAGAACTTTGTTGACGGAACTAACAGTTCCATCAAGAGAGTTGCGAGAGTAGGCTATTGTGTTGTACAAATATCTTACTAAAGACCTCCCTTCCTTATCCTCTGGATAATTATCCACAAGAAGCTTGTTAATCTAAGCAAGTTTATCTCACCTTACCTCCATACTATCGACCAAACTGTACGAAGAACATATTGCCTCGCTCCTTATTTAAGGGGGAAGTGGCCTTTGTTTCCATTGCCTCGGAATTGGATAGAACAAGTCAATGAGCAACTTTACAAACCATACTTGAATGGTTGTACAAAATGAAATAACAGAAGTCGAAGAATGAGAATTTGAAGATGAGAAAGTGAAAAAAAGTTTAAGATGCAACCAAAGAAATGAAATCTGATTATGAACAATACCTTAAATATAGATGATCCATTCTTGTAACTACAAGTCTGCTTTTGACAGTAATGATGCGTTGATATGGTAATCATACGGATTGCCGACACATGTTTCGTAACAGAAATCTAATGATTGAAAACTTTTTTACAGTTATTAGGCCTGCAACAAAATGATGACCTAAGCAACAAATGTCATGCCTCCAATTTCTTAGTTTCTCGAATAGGCGAGAGTTTAAAAATTGCGACCTTTCGACTAGGATGTAACCCATCCTACTTCCCATGTTACTTAGCATAAATCTAAAGAATCACTCCCCTACTTAGCCTCTAGTGCAATATGTATATATGTAACTCCCTTTATCGACTACTCAAACACAAGAATTGGGGGGCAAATGTTGATAGTCATTTTTCACTTATCTAACACTCATCCATTTGGTTGTCAATATGCCATATAATCGACTCTCTCAGCATTCCACTAGATAGATGACATACGACATTTATGCCAAGTAGATTAAGCCCATTCTAAGTTTGAATTTAAGTCTATAGTGTAAACGTTTATCATAAGTACAGTTATATTACATAATTGTTTGCTATCCCTACATATTAAGGGAGATGTCAAGTTAAGAAGCTTCCATGTATCTTAAGAGTTATCCTGATAACTACCTTAGACACTACGACCATTTATAAATACTAGAAAGAAACTCTGTAAGAGCTCTTTAATGCTTCTTATTCACATACTTACTATACTAAGTCAACTTACTAACTTAGGCATTAGAGTGCCCACATCGGACAAGCCCCGGTACTAAGCTTTTCATTCTCTTTTATAGGATTTTTCCTCATCCTAAAATTCACCAACAACAATTATAACTTAACTCTTTTTCCTGACTCCAATCGGGTGGCGACTCTAAAGACATTTTAAAAAGAATCAATTTTCTTTAAACCCTCATCAAGGGTCAATATTAAATGGGTAGGGTTTAATACTGATCGGCTTAAAGAAAACTAATTTATATAAAACTGGGAGGAAAAAACCAGGCTCAATAGCTTGGTGACTCCATTAGGGAACCGTTAAGAGGGTTAGTCATTCAACTTTCCAAAATCAAAATTAATCTCTAAAAATCACCTTACTAACTGTAATTCATTTACTTATTTGTTAATTCATTATTATTTGTACCATAATTGACTTTTTTTTTGTAGGTTTTGTTTATTTAGCTATTTGGCAGGATGGATTTATTTTTCCACAAATGTATCGTCGAAATGGTCAAACCCGGACCATGTTAGGAACCTAAGACGGAGGGCTTTTATGTAGGCTTTGGGTGCTATGGTGTAACTACTTCTTGGGATTGATTAAGGTACTCCACTTAAGCTTAATGTGACCAATGAAAGTATTTTTTAACAAGTGAGGTCACACAAGCTTAAGGACCTGTAGAACCTACCCTTTATTCATTTACAACATCCAAAATTGACAAATAATCAAGCAAGATGGGAATAAAAATATATAATGGCTTGGAGTTTCCTTGATTCCCCTTGTAATTTTAACATATTATAAACATAGAATTTCTGTAAATAGGTTTTATCATTGTAAATAACGGTCAGTTAATCTTGTAACAAATATTTTCTTTTGTAATTTAGATTAAGAAATGGTCTGTTCATCCAACTCCGTCTACTTCAAGGAAAAGTTCATTGGCAAGCTCATAAGCCCTATGCCCATCCTGGACCAATGGTTTTATTACTTCAATCCAAGGGAACAAGAGACCATTGTCAATAAGATCAAGCCCATTCTATCACTTCCTAAAGTAAAAATAGATGTTAATTTGATTAGAGCCTTGACTAACTTTTGGAAACCCGAGGAAGTGTCTTTTCAAGTTAGGCCTCACCTGATTAACCCAATACTTGAAGAGTACACCCAATTACTTTAAGCCTCTTCCTTGGAAAATATATGTACTCCAAATTTGGAAATGGACCTAGTGAATACCTTTTCAAGATTCCTAGGTATTAGAAAAGCTAAATTGAACAAAGCCCTCAGAAGCTGTAATGGGAACTACATCAAACTGAAAGACTTAAAAGTATGGCTCACCAATGAGCCTAAATTCAACCAATGGGGCATCTTTTGTGGCAATCTCAAAGATTGGGGACAAAACAAAGTAAAAGCTTTCATCCTAGCTGCATTTGGAACTCCTATTTCCTAATGGAAAGTTCCTCATTCATTTTAGAGTCGCTAAGTTGGTAGGCTAGTTTCTTGAAGGCAAATCATATGTCCTGACCCTCCTAGCAGAACAGATTAGAAGCCTCAATATTTTGGAAGAAAAGAACAATGGCGTACTAAAAATCAGCATGGCATTACTAACAGTATGGTTTGTGAGCCATATGAAGTATTATGGGCTTGATCTGATCCGAGGAGAGTTTGCTCATAACATCAATGTCATGCCCCGAAATGGTGAAGTCGCAACAATCTCACCGTGTAAGCAATCCTAAGATAGAAACTGTCCTCATAGTTGCTATCCTAGACCTAGTTCTCACCAAATGTACTCAACTCTTCCCCTTTGTAGTGTCTAATTCAATACCTATTTGATATAAACCTGTGGAGTAATCCTTTGAAATAATTTATAATAATAAACTTGTAATTTGACCTTATAAAAGAATACCAGTAAATCCCATAAGTACCTATAATTTCATATACGAACCAAAATATTGAAAGCTACCAAACTCTTTAAGGAGTCTTATGTAATTTTCCTTAAAAGATAAAAAGTTAATACTAAAGGCAATAACCATCCATTTCTTGTTACATCTTACTCGCTGTCCTAATTTACTGGTATTCTAGTGTTGGTTAGGCACTTGTAATCTATTTGAAACATGTAAAACAAACTATAGGAAAATGAGCGACAACTTGCTCAGTAAGTAAGGTAGAGATAGAAGTATGCATTCAGCACATCACAAGCAAGGTTCTCAACCAAGTTGGTTAGATATAATGTATACACAAGCAAATACCATTGCATAACATTATTCGATCCATCGTAAGATAAAAAAAATTGTGCTCGCTTTAATCCGGGTTAAGGAGATTAACGTCACGCACTCATAGATTGAAACCAAATATGGGCTTATGCAATGGAGAACTTATGGGAATCAAGCTACGGGACCTTTGACCCATAGCCAAGCCTGAGGCCTAAAGGAGTTAGTATGATGAATCCTCATGTTCCAACAAATCCTTGTTGAGGCCGAGTACTTCCTTGCTGAGTCACCTTTAATGTCGTACTGTATAATTGCCCATTATTCTATGGTATGCTAAGTTGGTGATTACTCTCTAATGCTGAGCTAACTAATCACTCGATATCATCCTTGTCGAGAAGTCGAGAGATAGAGAATTCGGACTGACTAAGCCATCCTTGCTTGGATAAGCCCATCTATCCATACTTTTTGTCTACATCTCCTAACAACCTCGCCAGTACAACATTGCCACGTATATAGTATTATATATAGAATCTATAACACCAATGATTGTTTTCCTTATATATTTATTTTTATCCTTTTATATCGTATACATTACTTCTTTAGGAAATGTCCTTATTGTCTTATCTCTTTTAGGCAAGTTGCCCTAACTTACAGGTATAAATACCCGTATACTTGCAACTATAATAGATCAAATTACCTTTAATGCACTTGAGTACTTTCTTCTTTGCGTAAACACTGTTTGTTTACTCTTGGCATCACTCTTATCTTTTCCCTTAAGTAAGGTTAGGTGGCGAGTAACCTCATTCAACCAATTCATGCATCATATCAAATTGTCCTGTGAGTCCTTAGAAGTTCCATTGGTGTGTCATATCCTTTAGAGCTGTTTGTGGGTTTTTGTTTACTATTTCATTCGTCATTTTTACCTTAATACCTTTCCCCAATAACCCCTTTTGAGCTTTCTATAAGCTTAAACCCATCCAATGATTGGCCTTGTTTGTTCTTAGTATCACAGCAGAGGTTTTGTGTGAACTATAGTTAGTTCTTCTTAAAGTTCTATTGTGCTCTGTTTTGCGTGTGTGAAACAGATTCAGTTATTGTGTTCATTTGACTATTATGTTATTAGCTATTCAATTTTTGAAGTGTTTGTTTGAATTTTAAATCTGTGAGGAAAAATAATAGATCCAAGTATGAATGTTAATATCGGTGATGATAGTGGAGTTATCTACCATGGACAGCAATCTCATGAAACTGCTAAAAGTACTAACAGGAGACTTGATGAGGTAGCTAACCTCTTGGTAGATCTAACTGAAGCTATTCATGCATTGTCTTATCGACCTACTGAGGCTACGCAAAACATACCACAAGCTACCCAACTTATTAGAGGTTAGAACTTAACTCGACCAGTTCAAGGTAGAGGAGTTGCTAGACAAGTAAGGTAAAGGATAAACTTGAGAGAGCTTGATGAGGAGGAAGAAGAGTATTTTGAAGAAGAGTGTATACGAGTCCTCAGAGCATCCGACCATGTGAAGCTTCGAATTTCGAGTTTCAATAGATTTAGGAATGATGACGAGTATCTAGATTGGGAAAAGAAGGTGGAGCATGTGTTTGATTACTATTAATATGAGGATTATGAGAAAGTGAGGACTATTTTTGTTGAATTCTCCGGATATATTACCATGTGGTGGAAGAATTTTTAGGCCATGAGAAGAAGAGAGGGGTATTGAGAGATTAACACCTGGCTCAAGATGAAGAGTGCTTAGAAATAAATTCGTACTAGAAACATATCTTCAAGATACTTTCACTTGGCTTTAGGAGCTAAGACAAGGAGGCCGAACTATTGACGAGTATGTTCAAGAATTTCAAATACTTATGATGCGTTGCGAAGTAAAAGAACCACTAGCACGAACGATCTCAAGATTTGGTATTGGGTTAAGAAGAGACATTCAAGATATTGTGGAGCTCCAATGATTTGACACAATAGATGAAGCTGTTAGGATTGCCCAGTGAGTGAAAAGGCAAAGAAGGAGCCGAGTAATGACCATAATGCTAACTAGCCAACTAGGACAAGTAAGTCATTGAACTCAGTTTAGTATCAAGCTGAGCAGAAGAGTTGATGTCAAAGCTAAGCAGAAAGGCCAAGTTGATGTCAAGGGTTCGAACATATGACTGCTTGGTGCCTGAACTGAAGGACAATGGTCATTAAGGGAGACATCCTGAAGTTAGAAGTAGAGAGTATGGATGAGGAACCCAAGGAGGAGGAGGTTCCTGCCGAGAAAGAACTGATTGAGGAGAAGCTGTTTCCTAAGGATGTAGACCGGTTACTCATGGTTGTCTGGCGTATTATGAACATGGAACACTTACGAGAAGAGGAGTAGAGAGAGAATTTTTTTTATACCATCTACAAGGTGAATGATCAAATGTGTGCTCTCATTGTGGATAATGGAAGTTACGCCAATGTAGCATTGGCCAATCTTGTTTCCAAACTAAATTGCCGACTATTGCACATCCTAGGCCATATAAGTTGCATTGGTTGAGTGAGAAAGGAGCATTACATGTCACTTGGTAAATACTACTGCTGATCACTATAGAAAATTACTCTGACCAAATCCTTTACGACATACTACCATGTAAGCTTACCACATATTACTAGGTAAGTTATGGTTATTTGATAGAAGAGTTATATATGACGGCTATAAGAACACATATATGTTCGAGAAGGATGATCAAAAGATCACACTGAATCTGATGCCACCAAGAGAAGTTAACAAGTTACAAATGAAACTTGCTCGTGAGTTAAGAAGGCTTTGATGATGAGTAGAGCTGAGCTCCAAGAGGCCATTAATGCTGACGAACCGACCCTATTGTTGGTCAGGCGACTATTAGAAATGAAGGAGTAGGGTGAGCTTCCCCAAGGAATCAAGGAGTTACTTAATGACTATGCCGACCTGTTTCCAGAATAGTTACTTAAGGGGTTACCCCCAACTGGCGGCATAAAGCATTGTATTGACTTAGTACCCGCCATTGCACTACTGAATAAGCTAGCTTATCAGATGAATCCCAAGCAGGCTTTTGAACTCTAACGTCAAGTCGATGAATTGCTGGAGAGAGGTTATGTGAGAAAGAGTCTCAGCCTTTGTACTGTGCTTGCACTTCTAGTGCTAAAGAAGGATGGAACCTGGCGGATGTGTGTTGACAGCCGAGCCATAAACAAAATCATGATCAAATACAGGTATCTGATCCTGAGGCTAGAAGACTTGTTGGATGAACTAAGTAAAGCCAAGATTTTCAGCAAAATTGATCTCAAGTCTAGCTACCATCAAATCTACATGAGATTAGGGGACAAGTGGAAGCCTGTGTTCAAGACTCAACATAGATTTTATGAGTGGATGGTCATGCCCTTCGGCTTATCAAATGCCCTGAGTACTTTCATGAGACTTATGAACCATATGTTAAGACAACTCATTAGGAAGTATGTCATGGTATATTTTGACGACATCTTAGTCTATAGTGCCGACATGCTGAGTTACTATAAACATCTTAAAGTAGTCTTGGATATCCTTCGTGCCGAGAGATTATTTGCCAATTTAAAGAAATGTTGCTTTTACCAGGAGGAAGTGGTATTCTTGGGGTATGTAGTCAGTGGAGGAGGCTTATGAGTCAATGATGAAAAGATCAAAGCAATTGTCGAGTGGCTAACTCTTACTACTTGTGCTAAAATAAGAAGTTTCCATAAACTGGCTTTGTTTTACAGAAGGTTTATCAGGAATTTCAGCACCATCACCGTACCACTCACTAAGCTAACAAAGAAGAACACCAACTTCCAATGGAGAGAAAGGGAGGAGAGGAGTTTTGCCAATGTAAAAGAAAGATTGACCTCCACCTTAGTGTTAATACTACCTGACTTTAACAAAATTTTTGAGTTACAATGCGACACATCGAATGTTGGAATAAGCATTGTCCTGATGCAAGAAGGTCGACAAATTGCCTTCCACAATGAGAAGCTTCGAGGACCATAGTTGAACTACTCTGTATATGACAAAGAAATTTTGGCGCTGATCTGAGCAATGCAAGTATGGCAACATTGCTTACTACTGAGAGAATTTGTCTTATATACTGATCATGAATTGTTGAGGTATCTCTAAAGTTAGACCAAGTTGTCAAAGCGGTAGGTAAGATAAGTTGAATTCCATGAGGGGTTTAATTTTGTAATTAAATATAAGCAGGGAAAGAGCAACGTAGTTGTAGATGCTCTTTCAAAGAGACATGCACTTTTATCAGAATTGCAGACTAGGCTATTTGGTTATGCGAGTATGAAAGAACATTACTTTAAGGATCTATACTTTGGGCCAATAATTTTGCGATGCATAGATGAGAGAATAGTAGATGAGTATTATGTGGAGGATAGCTACCTATTTTGAGAGGGGAAATTATGTGTGCTGACTTGTTTTCTATGAGAATTATTAATTAGGGAAGCCCACAATGCAAGACTCTTCGAACACTTTGGAGAGAGGAGGACTTGTGAACTATTGAATGGCTGATTCTTTTGGCCGAGAATGCAAAGAGATGTGCACCGAGTTATCAAAAGGTATACTGTATGCAAAACAGCTAAGTGTCAAGCCAAACAAGGGAAAGGAATACCCTTACCTATTCCAACGAGGCCATGGATTAAACTAAGTATGGACCTTGTTCTCGAACTACTGCGAATTCTGCAATGGTCATCATGGATCGATTCAGTAAGATGGCACACTTTGTACCCCGTACCAAAACTATTAACACTTCAGCTATTGCTTCTCTTTTCTTATAGGAGATTGTGCAAATACATGGTATGTCGAGAAGTGTAGTCTTCGATAGAGACTTAAAGTTCTTAAGCCATTTTTGAAGAACCTTATGGCAGCGGTTGGAAACCAAACTACTCTTCAATATCTCATGTCACCCCCAAACCGACGCCCAAATAGAGGTGGTTAATCGTACTTTAAGGTCACTGCTCCAAGCTGTAATAGGTAAGAACTTAGCTAATTGAGACGTTTAGTGGTCAAGTTTGCCTATAACCGAACCGTACATGACACCACTAAGCAAACTCCCTTCAAGGTGGTCTATGGATTCAATCTTAAGTTGCCCCTTGACCATGCCCTTATACCAACATGTGGTAAGAAGACCTTGACACCTTGGCCAGAGTACAATCTCTTTAGCACATTTATAACAAGGTTACATAGCACATCGACCAAGTTACTAGAAGAATACGAGAAAAGACCAAGGGTAGGTCGGTCAAACAATTTCAACTAAGAGACTTGGTATGGCTATACCTCAGCAAGAGGAAGAAAAAATAATCTGCAAGAGTGGAATGACTGTTCAGAATCCTCTAGAAAATTAGTAACAATGCCTATAGGTTGGAATTTCCAGAGGACTGTGGGGTTTCTAATGCCTTCAACATTGCCAACCTTAGTCCATATCTCCCTAACAGAGAACTAAGCGAACACCATTTGGATTTGATCCCAAATCCAAAATAACCCAGAAGGAGTGATAGGAATTAAGCTATTGGACCTTTGACCCGCAGCTAAGCTCGAGGACTAGAGGGGCTAGCACGATGAATCCTTATGTTCCAACCAACCCCTACCAAGGCCGAGTACTTCCTTACCGAATCACCTTTGATGTTATACCGTATGACTGCCCATTATTCTATAGTATGCCGAGTTAATGATTACTCTCTAATGCCAAGCCGACCAATTACTCGGCATCATTGTTGTCGAGAAGCTGAAAGATAAAGGATTCAGATTGACTAAGCCATCCCTACTCAGATAAGCCCATATGTCCATACTTTTTGTCTACATCTCTTAACAACCTCGCCAATGCAGTATCGCCACGTATATAATATCATATATAGAATTTGTAGCACTAATGATTGTTTTCCTTATATATTTATTTTTACCCTTTTGTATCGTATACATTACTTCTTTAGGAAATATCCTTATTATCTTTTCTCTTTTGGGCAAGTTGTCCTAACTTACGGGTATAAATACCCTTATACTTATAGCTATAATAGATCAAATTACCTTCAATACACTTGAGTACTTTCTTCTTTGCGTAAACACCGTTTGTTTACTCTCAGCATCACTCTTATCTTTTTCCTTAAGTTAGCTTAGGTGGCGAGTAACCGTATTCGACCAATTCGTACATCATATCAAATGGTCTTGTGAGTCCTTGGAAGTTCCATTGGTGCATCATATCCTTTGGAGCTGTTCGTAGGTCTTTGCTTACTGTTTCATTCGTCATTTTTACCTTAATACCTTTTCCCATTAACTCCTTTTTAGCTTTTTGTAAGCTTGGACTCATCCAATGACTAGCCTTGTCCGTTCTTGGTTACGATTTGTAACAGAGAAGACCCTCCTCTTATGACCACCTTCGAACTACGGTCCCCAACCTTGCCGTAACCTCCTTTCTTATCACTTAGTTCAGCTAAGGGTGAGGAAAAGACCATTTCAACTATCCTTATCGAAGGGAGTCTATATTTAGCTCGAGAATACTGATCATTACCCTTAATGGTTTACGATGCATATCAAATTAAATGTTAAGCTAAGTTTGAGTTAGTTCATCTTTTCAGGGTAATTAATCAAACTCAAACAATTCAAGTATAATAATATTTATAGAACAACCGTATCAAGGAGCTTAGCTCCCATTACAACAAATTGAAACCCAACCATAAACACTACATATACACAAATAGTTAACTACAATCACAAGCCAATACATATCAAAGTTCCCAGATAGTCCAAAATAATATCCTAAAATGCTGTAAAGTATTGATCCCACTTACCTTTTCAAATGCTCACTATGAAAAACTCGAGTTGTCAACGGTCTGATCACTAGGAAATCTTATATATATAAAACCTAAATTTAGTTTTCATAATAGTTATGAAAATATTAAGGTTTTATCTAAAACGATTGTATATATATATATATATATATATATTTAATATATTATCATAATAATATATAGTTTTATTATATTACTTATATATATACATTGAGTTAAGTTATTAATTATTAATAATATAGCAATTATACTAATATGTATAATATATCGTTTTGATCGTATTAAAATGTACTTTTAATTGGTTAAATCACGTTTTAATTCTTGTAAGATTATCGTAATACATACAATCTAGTAATATTATAGAGTTATAGGTTACATTATTTAAGATTATCAGATTTTAGTAAAAATAGTATCATTGGGTTCGTACAGATTTAACGACACATATTACAAGTCCTATTTCTAGAGATGACTTTTCACGAATAATTCGAGTTTTTAATACAGTTATACATATCTAAATAAATATTATCATATTATATGTATTTTATGTTATTAAACTGGATTTTACCTAATTTGTAAATATAATCCTATAATAAAAATATTATCTAACCTTAATACCCTTATAACGTATCCCGATCATTAAAATATCATTAAATATATTAACAATATACCTTTTTATCAAATTTGAACAATACATGTATAGGTAGTTTTTATTATATTATTTATCATATTTAGCCTATTATTACTAGAGATATGTTTCGATTTGTAAATTAAGCTATTTTACTACATAAATTTGTAATAAAAAGTTTGGGTTACCAAATGATTCCCAAAAAATTTCTATAGACTCCTAAAAATATAGGGAACTCAGCTATTACTTGGTTTCATGTTTTCAACCTATCATCTATATATTCGTATTTACGATTTTACTTTTAAATTATCTTAAATAACCCAATTATGATCTTTTTTGCACCAAATTAATTTCAATTTGTCCCAACATTATTATTATTCACTAGAAATCAGTACATGTCCATTTCATCATTTAATTTCATAATTTCCTATTTATTTTATAATTTTAACCTATTTTTGAGCTATTTTTAGGCCAAAAATGCAATAGATATTAAAAATATTCAAATAAATATTCAAGCTACATAGAAATTATCTATATATCATATATATCCTACACAAAAATTTTTAGCTAGCAATAACATCATTTAATATATTTATTTTGAAAGTCAAAATTCGAATGAATAGTGACTTTCTTAAGTAAGTATATTAAATATTCCAAATTTTTAAAAAATAAAAATATTACATGGAAGCATGTTTAAAATAACCTAAATACAAATTTTTCCAAAATTTTATGAGTGGATTTGCTTTTTATTTTTAAAAAAATAATAAAAAAAAAACATGGTAGAAAATTGACATTTGTGTTCTTAGGTACTTTGGTGGTCGTAGGGTGATGGGTGGTTGTCAAAAGGTCAAGGCATTGAGGGTCCTCCATGGTGGTGGAGTGGCTTTATAGCAAGTCACGATTTGCCTTAGGTACTAGTCTAGCTCGATAATTGCTTTGTTTTTTTTTTGCTCTATTTTTCCATGATTTTTTCTAATTTTTTCTTTTTGCTTATCCAAATTCTAAAGTGCTAAACTTAGTATATCTGGAGTCATTTGATATTTACAGGGTAAAATGGAAATAAAGAAGAATTTTTCTTTAATTTTTTTCTTTTAATTTGTTTATAGAAGGTGTGCTCTTTATAATAATTCACTTTTGACTCATCAATATATACTGCTAAGGTTGTGTTACAGTTGAATTCCAGCTTATCCAGCAAATTTCCAGCAGTTATGAATGCTTTTGGATATGCTTTGATAGATAATTTGCTTAAATATTAATATTATATATTTATTATATTAGGATTTAGTTGTTTTATTAATATACGAGTATATATCACATGTAGTATATAACTATACTCGTATAATTATGTTTCTAACATATCTTTTATTTTTAAGATATGTTTCTTATTTATTTTCATGAATTCAACACATAATATATATAATTAAGTAATTTAAGGTTAAACAATGAGTATAATTATTATTTATACTAGGTATACTCATAAAAATACATGTATACTCATATAGTAAATTACACTATATTATCTCATTTTATAACTTAATTAGCTTATCTTTAAGTTTTTGTCACATTTCGAGTTTGATTTTAGGGGTTCCAAGCAATTTTGTACTATATTAAGTAATCGTACTTATAGAGGAAAAAAATTGGAAACTTGGGTAATTATTTTTAAAATCTAATTTCACCAGGTCACTTTAACTAACTTTCCTATCTTGATTGTAAAGTTTGGCTCAATTGGATAACTTTTTCCGAAAGCCCTAAATTTAGATACGATTGCTCTAAATTCAACTTTAGGGTCTCATATAGAGTAAATTCTTACTATTTTAATTATATTCTTGATATTCTTACTATATTATGGATTTCTAAATGTATGGAAATTCCTCAATTTGGGTTATCATGTTTCTCGTAAATTTTTAGCTTACTCGGTTTACTTTCCCCGAATGCCCTAGATTAACTATTAATCCTAATTGTATAAGGATATGGCTTTATCCTAATACTTAGATTTTTATGTCTTGATTGCTAATTTGTGGAATATTACAATCAATCTGATCAACAAGATCCATCTCCTAAAAGGAAAATCTACTTACTACTGGATAAAAGTGTTGAGAAACTTCCAAGTTGCTAATATCTTATGGACAGTAAGATGGAGCAACTTCAAAAGAGTAATCCTAATCTGTAAAAATTATCAAGCAATACTCCTAATTGGGATGAAATTATGTATAGGTTATTACCTTAACAATATAATCAGACAATTTAGAGGTATCCAAGATATAGCCTATAGGCCTCTGTTGGATATTATGACCTTGGATTATGAGGACGTTCAGATTTTGCTACCACATAAGATGTCTAAACTCAAGGTAATCAAACAGTTATGGGAAACAAGGACTGTTAGCCTAAACATCGATTTAGGAGAGTAGTTAGGAGAAGTAGACAAGCATCGGGTTACCAAAAAATATTTGTACTATTAGCTCCATAACATAGGGCAGATCCAGTATCGAGCATCAAAAGTCATCCAACCCACACCAACTAAACCAAATTCTGAAATCAAGACTTACATGGACTAAGTATAAGCTCGTGTAGAAATAATTTATGAAGAGCGAGACATGTGGGAAGATCTCTTTCAAGAATCAAAACAATGTTCCCAAGCCTTGAAACATCAATTGAGGATGACTTAGAAAAGGCTCAAAGAACTTGAAGAAATGGAGGAGCTTAACTCAGGAAAGAGGAAGGAAGCACTAGTAAGGTCTAGTAAGTAGAAAAGGGAAATGCCTACCAAGCGCCAGAAGAACATTTAGAGATAGGAATACTTCTCTTAAGGAACAAATGTATTTTCTTCTTTTTACATAATGTAAAAGGGAACTCCAAAAGCTACAAAAATAATAAAAATTACCATCTTGCTAATTATTTTTCAATTCTATCTCTCTGCATCCATATGTTTTGCATTTCTTTGTTTTTCATTTATCTCTTTTTAAAAAATTTTTCATGTGCTAACTTATTGAGAAGTAATCTTAAATAGGTCACCAAGATAGCTTCCAAGTGTCAAACCTACCAAAGAAGTCTTATCTAAACCCGCTCATAAACTAGAATGGCCAGCCAAGGAAATGACAATATCAGCACCAACAACAACAATGTCAACCCTGAAATTGTTGATCCTACCGAGTTGAGGTTCAGTTCTTTAGAATGAATAGTGGGGAAGATTACTAAGCAACTGAGCTTGCTCGCTAATAGCATTGCTTTGCTCAAATCTACAGCTCCATCAAATGAAAAAAGTTGTAAAGCCCGATATGGAAAGAATGTTGAAGCCCAACCCGTCGAAGTAGAAGAAGTCTACCTTAAAGTCAACCAAGCCTTTGAATCCTTCGAGACAAAAGAGGTCTATCCAAAGGTCAACACAACTTTCGAGCTAAACATTTACTTGTTTCCAATTAACCCAAAGCTTGAAGCTGATCAAGACAAACTGAAAGAGCTTGAGAACTGACTCAACAAATCATTAAAAAGATGAAAATGCTTGAAGGATATGATGGATTCGAGCAGGCTAGTATAACATATTTTTTTACTAATGGCTATGGAAGCTTCTTAGAGAAGTTTAAAGTACCTAACTTTGAGAAGTATAATGGAACTGGGTACCCTAAACTACACACAAGGCTGTACGTACACAAAATGGGCAAGTATGTGCAATATGAGTAGCTCCTGGTTCAAACTTTTCAGGACAGCCTAATAGGCCCTACTTTGACTTGGTATGCACAATTGGACCTGAACTAGATAAACATATGGGAAAAGTTGGTTAGGGCATTTTATGACCAATATAGGTTCAATGTTAAAGTGGCGCCGACCATGATGGATTTAGTTGCCCTGAGGAAGAGGTACAATGAGTCTTTTAAAGAATATGCCCAAAGGTAGAGGTCCTTAACTGTAAGGGTATCCAACCTTGTGATTGAGAAAGAGCTAACTTCGAATTTTATCAACACTCTTAAGAGATACTATTTCTCTCACCTAATTGGGTAAGCCTCTTCTAGTTTTATAGAAGTAGTAGTAGCAGCAAGGCACCAGATTGAAAGCATCATCTCTTCTGGCAAGTTACAAGAACTATTAGACAAAAGACCACCCTTTGCTAAATGCACCACCAGCAAGCTTAGAGAAGCTACTGTTAGCATGGTTAATTTGAATACTAGACCTAACGCTCGAGTCTCTTTTAGGGAAAATCCTCTACCAGCTCAACAATAGTATAAAAGCCAGCCACAAGTTAGTAGGGCCCCAAGGTAGTTCACCAAAATACTCGTTCTACTTAATCATGTACTTAAAAAGCTAAGAAAAGATAATTTGCTCCATTCTAAAGCTCCCAATGAAAGGTACAAGCCAAGATTTTTTTTATCCTAATGCAAGGTGTCAATATCATCTAGGACAAGTAGGCCATTCAATAGAATCATGCTGGAGATTAAGAAATAAAATTCAAGATTTAATCGACGAAGCCACAGTCCAATTAGACTTCACAGAGGCTCCAGTTCCAAACATCAATGACAATCCCTTACCTAACCATGGGCCCATCATCAATATGATATTTGACGACTCAAATCCCACCATCAACATGATCAGTTCCAACTAAGAGCCTAAGGTCTATAGATTTTACAAATAAGAGGAGAAGCAAATTTGATAGACTAAAAGGTATACCTTGCATGTGCTTATAGCCCCCGAAAATTATAAAACTACCCCTATCAACTACCAGGCAATAAATCAAGGGCAATCAAGCTCACTTGTAGGAGGGATTACCCGCTCTGGTAGAATCTACGATCTAAGGGAAGACTTGAAAAGGAAGGCTATGTTGGAAAGGCCAAACAATGAACCAATTGAACATGAAGAAGGATTGTTTGTCTTCACCAAAATAGTCAAGTCTAGAGAGTATAAAGTAATGGATCAGCTCACTAAGACTCCAGCATAAATATCTCTCATGAGTTTATTGATGGCATTAGAATCGCATCGAGAAGGTTTATTCAAAACATTGAGGGAAGTCAAAGTCCTTTGTGAAATATCGATTGAAAAAATAGGATCTATCACTAACTTTCAACCCTCACATTCTCATGCTCAGTGTTTATTTCAATTCATATTTTATGCTCACGTAGAAGCCTCATGTCCATTTAACATGATTTAACTCACAACTATTAATGTTAAAGGGGGTTGTGTTTATTTCAAATGTTCAATTCACAAGTACTCATGTTAAAGAGGTTCAAAGCTCATGTTCAACTTCCATGATAAGTTCACATTCGAGGATCATGTCTAGCTCACATGTTCAATGCTCGCATCGCATTGTGTTTAAGGTTCCATTGTACCATGTTCAAAGACTTACGTTATGATCAAAGATCATGTCATGCTTAAGACCCACATCTTATGTAAGACCCATGTTCAAGATTCATGATCAAGACTCAGGTTTTATTAATGTATGCTTAGCTCACAAGTTTGTGTTCAACTCTCATGTGTTGATATTCAAGGCTCATGTTTTATTCATATGTGCTCAACTCATAGGCTAGTGTTCCCCTCTCATGTGTTAATGTCCAAATCCCATATTTAGTTCATCTCATGTGTAAGACTTGCACTTGGCTCTCTAATGCTTGTGTGTGCATATGCTTACAACTCAAGACTTATGTTCAATTCATGTTATAAATTGCAATTGGTTTTATGGAGATCATAAAAGGAGGCCACACATGACCCAAGTTTTATAGTTCTTCACTGTTACCTACTCATGAGGATCGGTTTCTGTTGGCCTTTGATTTGCAAATAGTTATGGTCCAAGTAATAAAGATTCTATACTCCTTAAACCGCACCAATTTGCTTATTGCTATAAGGATGAGACCTAGTCCTGACGTTATGACTGCAGACTACAGTTTGGGTGATAAAGAGTTTACCCTCTTTAAACCGTATCAATTAGCTAACTGTTGCTAGTTTGAGATCTGGTTATCAAGTTACGATCGTAGACCTTTAACCCAGATAAAGAGATCTTCTTTAAACCAAGCCAATTTGCTAATTATGAAAAGCTTAAGATAGTGACCACTCAAAATGTGATAGTGAACTCCCAACTATTGATTGTGCTACTTGCAAAACATGGACAATGAAGAGATGTCAGCTTCATATCTATGAAAAAGAAAGGGTGAGGGTAGGTAGGGGTGGGAAGGAGGTGGAGGAAGATACAAGAGTTAATTATCTGAAGACACATGAAGACATCAATAAAATTACAAGAACCAAAGCAATGAGTAATAAAAATTATCCTATTACTAATTGCATGAGAAGGAAAAGAAAAACAAGTCTTATCACACCATGCAATTCAAGACAAACGCTCGACTTATATGGATTTATTTAGAAGACAATCCAATACTCAATAATGAATTTGAGTATAATAAAAATATAGAGGGAAGCCATTATCAAGAACGATGGATTTACATACGTTATAGAGGAAGTGATACATATGAATGCATGAATTCAAAAGCAACAGAGAAAGTGATGGAAAAAGAAATTTCAACATATCATGAGAATACATGTGCTCAATTTTTTTCATTCATCCATGAGGCCATTAAAAGAAGTTTCTTATCAAATGTATTCTCAAAACTATCAAGTGTACAACTATATTGAGGACATGTGTTAGAAGAGGATGGACATTAACAATTTGTAACTTACAAAGTTGATGTATATAAAGTATCTTGGTTTCTATGGTGGATTGGCATCATTAACAAGTGAAGTAAAAAAAAAAATTCATTCCTATCTTTAGCGTTACAAATATGTGCAGCTTTTGTCAAGGTATAACATAAGATTAGCCCCATTCAAAAGAGAATAAATCCTACTCCCTCAATACATCAATTCATTCAGCTAGATGCTAATCAATCTCTAAATGTAGTAGCCAAAGGTTTGCATATAGTCAACAATTCACGTGTACTCAACTAGAAGGCAATACATAGAGAAGTACCAAAAAAGTTATTAATTCCATTTTAAGGACACACATGTGACAAAGTGCTTAGAAACAAAACATGCACCACTTAGCAAAACATGATGTGCGATGGGAGGCAAATTCAAACCAAAGAATGTAAAAAGAGCCAATTCACAATGCAAAGCTGATGTTGAAAAGTAACCATCCAGTTTAATATTTGACTCAAAGTTAGTTATGCTACAAAATAAAGTTAAAAGTTCAAGAGGATTTTATATCAAAAGCTGGTGAAAACAAAAGAGTGCCAAGATTATCAATTGGCTTCAACAGCAGTAGTAGGAAGCCTTGAAACTCATCTCATCATCTTGTTATCAATAATAGAGATATGGGGAGTTACATTATCAATAATGCCTCTAAAGAAACAATAGCTCATATTATTGTTCATTTGAAGACATGAATGTGGGAAGTAGGTAAAACATATTATCAACATCTAAACCAAACCATAGAAAGGCTTGTTTCTTGGTCCCTACAAGAAATGACAAAAAGGAATAAAAAATTTAGCTATGGGATTAAAGTGACAATCAAAACAGAAGGCACCGAGTCTTACCATCTATTTTGACGAACCCCTAGTTAGGAAGCAAGAAGATGCTACGAAATATATGAAATCCTAAGAGGGTTATGCTAATAAAGAAGAAAAAAAATGAATGAATCAAGCAAGAGGAGAAGAAGAATAAATAGAAAAAGATAGGAAGAAGAAACCCTAATGTGCTGAAAAATGCAGAACCTTAACATGTTAAAGATAGATGAAGACAAAAAAAGAAAAAAAAAAAGGAAACAGAAGCAAAAAAAGAAAAAAAGAAAAAAAGAAAAGAAAAAGAAAGAAAAACAAAGGGGAACTCAAAACTGTCACATCCTAAAAAGGTAGAGTCGTAACAGTCCCGCTATACAAACCATTCTAAGATAAAAACTGACTATACAGTTGCTAACTTAGATCTGATTTATACAAAGCGTCTACGACTAACCCGCTTTGAAATAAACAATTCATGAATTAAATAAATTATTTACCTAAGAAAGTATGAATATATATATGTATACACACATACACACACACACACACACATACACTATGATTCAAGTATTACAAATAATGTTTTTAGAGTTTCATCGTATTATATTTTGTAAGTAATACATAATTTGAAATTGAAAGATGCCAAATAAAAGGTAAGACCTTAAAGATATATCTGTTCTTCAGAAGTATTTCCTTATTCCCCAAGATCTAGCAATTACTAGTCTCAAGATAAATATAAGCTGCTTCCTAGCTAGCACCTACAACAACATTTATAGGGATGTAAGTAACTACAACTCAGTAAGTTAGGTCGGAGACTTAAAACTATACATTAAACATAAGCAAGGTTATCAACCAATTTAGTTAGATGCAATGCATGTTTAAGCAAATGTCATCACATGATGTTGTTTAACCCATTGTGAGATTAGAGAAATTTCATCCATTCCAATCTAGGTTAAGGAGTTTTCATTTAATGCAACAGCTTACAACTAAACCCAAGCTTATGCAATGGAGACATCGCTCCTCCCGCAACTACCTTTGAAGCATTGCCTTCACCCTTGTCGCGACCTCTTCACCTGTTACTTAGTTCAACTAAGGATGAAGAAATAACCAATTATGCTCTCCAGCGCTATTCCTTTCGAAGGGATCGATATTTGACTAGAGAACCCTAAGTTTTCCTTAATGTGTTGTTATACAGGTCCAATTTAGAATTTCAAGTCATATATTTAATTAGATCTGGTTTAAAGTGTTCAATTATTTCAAACAAATCACATAAATATAAGTTAAAACAACAACTTAGAATCATAGCATCACTTAGAAACAAGCAAATGCGCACAGACATTATCTAATAAGCACAATCAAGTGTAATTTCAAGCCTTCGAGTACTACAAATTAGTACTCTAAAATACAGTAATGTATTAATCCTAACTTACTTGGACTTCTCGTCTACTCATTCAAGGTGCGACTCACACAAGCCATCACCAATAATCCCTATAATACAGATGTTAGTTTAGTTTCCCATAACTACCATAGATATGTTATGTTTTGTTATATAATTTAGATTATGAGTATCTTTGATTTATGATCTTCTTACATTTAGCGATTTAAGTCTAAGTCTTTTAGAATTACTTCTCTTGTTCAGCTAAGTTTCAAATTTGTTTTCTGTTTCCCTTACAATTTCGACTTCTAAATTGGATTTTGGTCTAGAAATAATCTTCATTTAACATGATCGCTTATACATATGTATATATATATATATATATATAGGTTTTAAATCATGGGTTTTAAGTTTGGGACTATAATTTTACACATTTATCCAATTTCTATATCTCCTATAACCAAATTAGTTCAAAATTAATTTCCGATTCAATTTTTGAATCAGTCTCTAAATTCAGTTTTGTTTTAACTTCTAATTATTGTTTTTATTTATGAACCCTAAGAATTCTTCCTAGACTAAAATGTGAAATTCATCTAACTATGCTTAAGTATCCTAAATCTATGTTTTAGCTCCTAATCAGTATTTCGATTAGTATGGTACACTATGTTTTTAATTTAACTATCGAATCAACTCCTGATATAAGAATAATCTACATTTTTGTATAATTTCTCAAATTTACCTTTCAAACCAGATTTATAATATTATCCTATTATTATAATATTATTAATTTAACTTAATATTCTTCCCTTATTTAATCTTCCTATTTCACATATTACTTATTACTACTTAATCTACACATAAAGAATACATCTAACCTCTCCAATACCATAATTTACATCTCTTATCATCAACTAACATTCCAAGACATCTAAATTCATCCTAAATCAGAATATAAACCAAACTAATCCTAAATCATAAAATTAATCTGAAACATACCATTTACGTACATATTTAGTACATATTATACATAATACATACAACTAATGCTTCAAACTCCACTAAAGCCACGGAAAATATATTATACTCATTAAATTACGATTGCTATATTATGATCATGAAAAGTACTAAGATAGTTTAATATGTATTATTTTTCGATATACTGATTTTAGGTTTGATTTTGCTAAAAATTAGCTTAAATTAGGTAAATGACCAAATAAAATTATAAGATTCAAACTGAATATTGCCAAAATTATAACTAAGCTTTAGAAGTCATTACAAATTCGATTCATTAAGGAATTTAATAAAAACCTATTATTTCTTTCATATGAAAAACAAGGTAGATTTAATAAAATAAATTTAATAAATACTAAACATGTATTTTATCAAAATTTATTTTTATTTAAATTAAATATATCATATAAGGAATATGTACACCAAAAACTAGCTCAAAATAACATTATTTACTATTTTTGAAAATTCATACAAAGTTCATTGGAATCGGGTCTATTCTTAAGGAACCTATATAAGCACTTCAAATTTAAAAAAAAATGGTTTGATATTCTGATTCTAGATGCAAAAATACCTAGAGAAACTAAATTTCATAATTTTCCATGCATATTTTATATTTTTACTAAATTAAACAAATTCAAAAGGAAAAAATGAAACTCACTAATAGATAAACTTCAAGCCACCAGCAGTGGTCCACCATTGTCTACAACTCTATACGTGGGGTCCACTATTTTTTGGTGGTGACCGTTCTTCTCCAGGTGGTCGTTGAACTAAGGATCTCCTTATGTGCCTTATTTGCATTATAATTTTCTAATTTTTTGTAAAATTACTCTCTTTTTTTTCTCCCTTATCCCTAATTTTTTCTAGATTCTAAAATGTCCAAAATGAGTTTGGATGAAGGTCTTATGTTTTTATAGTTGAGTTTAGGATTTTTTTTCTTCATTCTTTCTTTGCCAAGTGTCTCTTACTCTCTCTCTCTCTCTCTCTCTCTCTCTCTTTTTACTTTTTTGTTGGTTGATTTTAATTGGTTGCTTTCCATTCTCCATTTCTAATTTGCCACGCCTTACTTCTAGACTTTATCTCATTTTTTCATATTTTTCTTTAATTATTTATGAATTTTCCTTAATTATATAGTATTATTTTAGCATATTTTGGGTTTTTTAAGTAATTTCGCATATTTTTACCTACATGTAAATACATATATGATATAAATAAATACTCCTAAATATTATTTAAGTTATTTTATGATTTTTAGTATACATATAATTAATCTCTATCGATTCGTTAGTTATCATAACTCGTTTTATACGTTTTCAATAAATAACGAGCAATTTACAGATAATTCAATATTATAATAATTAATTATTTATTTATTTATTTATTTTCCTCAATTCAAACTCATAAGATTACTTTTACTAATAATCATAGCTTCATTATAAAATTTGGACTAGATTGCACAATTTGCTTAATCGTCTTAAATTCTACAAATTGAACCTTAAATACCTGATTATAGGTCTTACAGGAGATACCGCAAATGAACTAGCAAAGGGGAGGGGAAGTTTCAATGATGAGAAAAAGAAAATAGAACTCGGAGGGCTTACTATGGGTTGTGAGGGGATAGCCATTGTCGTTGGTGGTCATGATTTGCTTCATGATGTGGCACCCCTACTGCACTCTCCTTCCTTTGCACTAATGGTCTGAAGAGCTCTATGAGCTCTTTTCCCCTTTCTTTCTCGAATGAACAAGGGTTGCTAACATGACCAATTAGCTCTAATATCCCTAAAAGGCTACCCTTCATTTGTTTTCTTAGGTCTCTAGATGAGTAGGACATTAGGTTTCCTGTTTAGTGGAGTCTATAAGTGGTAGCAAGTTCATGTGCTTGTAGTTGTAGAATAGTTAGTTTAAGTTTAATGTACCCAGCATGAAAAGAATGAAAGTTAATTGTTGACAAGGACGTTTATGTAAAGTATTTTTGAAGGAATTTTTTAAAAAGAGATTTGAAAATTTGTAGCACAACAAATAATTTGCTTTATATGTGAAGACCTTATAAGAAGAATACTTTTATATAAAAAGAAAATCAAGGTAATATTGATAGATGGAGTCAACCCAATGAGATCATTAATGTAAATTTAGCATAAAAATTCAACTCAACGGAATCAATAACTCATGTAGATCGAATCAAAGAGACGAATCAGCTCAAAAGAGATAACTTAAAGAAAATTTAATTTAGTACTACTTTAGGGGCAATGTACAACTCAGTCCAACTAAGGCATGATACACAATTAAGAGGTGCTATGACCTTAGGCACTAAGTCAATTTTTGAATGAATTTGGCAGCGGTACAGTATTCAATAGTGCACACGCGCAAGAGTCAATTGAAAGGGTCATTTGATGCCCAAATCCCTTAGACTATGTCCTAAAGACTTTGGTTAAGGAGCAAAATGTAGAGAGCTAAATTTAAATTTTGGCTTTAAGCTCATTAATTAATTGAGTTTGACTATTTAGGCTAAGGTTACGAGGTCCAAAAATCAAGTCTAAATATTCTGAATGATTAAGAGAGTTTTGACATAGTGGACTTAGAGTAAAGTTCATTGGATCGGGCCGCTCGATCCAACCCTTCTCAACATAGGCTCATACCAAGAATAAGGCTTTCATTGGGTTTGAATCCAACGAAACCCATAAGGGATCCATTAATAAAAAGGATTGATCTTAGTCATTGATCAATATCATAATCCTTCAGATGAAATCAATGGTCAACTACTATAAATATCCATTTCCCTTCTCATTTAGACAAGGAAATCTTAGTACAAATATCGTTACTCTACCAAAATCCACTTTGAAAGATCAAACATTTGAATATTTCAAAAACATCATCTCGTTCTCTATCGACTGTAGAGTTTAATGCCTTTTAACTCCTCCATCTATTACCACAAATGTTAGAGCCTTGTTGAGATCGCATACTCCTTCTCCCTACACTTCTCTCTTGATCATCCAATACATATGATTCAAGTCATTCTATAGTCACGCATAGCATAGCTTGGCGTATGGCATGCACGTAATCGTTGCACCCATACCATATACCCACAACTCCTTTATTTAGCAACTTTGACAGCTCAAAATCTGCCACTTTTGGCTGGTAATCAATTTTAAGAGTATGTTATGAGGCTTCACATCACAATGGAGTACACACTCCAAGCACTCCTGGTGTAGATAGGCAAGCCCTTTTGTCTATCCTAGTGCAATATCAAACCTCTTGTCCCAATCAAGCTAGAGGAAATATTTTCTGCAAGTGGACCGTGTTCCATGTATTCATACACCAAAAGCCTATACTTCTACAATGGCCCCACATTTCAGTCAAATTCGTGACTAAGCTTTCCAATTGAGCTCACCTCTGCTAGAAATTCTTCCTCCCCTCCGCTTGCCTCATTGAGCCTCTTGACGGCTGCAATTTTTCCTTTGGGTAGTTCAGCTTTGTACACAGATCCTGTGGCTCCTCTTCCAATTTCCTTGCTAAAATTTTTTGTGGCCGCTTTTAGCTCACTGTATGTATGACTCTTGAATCTTGTTACTGCAAGGTGGTAACCTTGTTTAGCCTTAATCTTGTCAAGTCTTGTCCAAATTAAGGAACAAAACACGGCAACTCCTGCAATGATCTCCTACCCTGCTAATGCCAGGGCAAATATGACCATAGCTTTTATTACTCTATTCTCATCCCGTTTCGTGTAGGTCCTAGTTAGGTTGATATCGTGTATAGAGCAACGTAAGTTGGATTCTTATAGATTCTTTGCCTCTGTTTGGTAGCAGCTGAAATTGTGATCCTTCGGCAATTTCAAATGGATGTTTCCTACATCAGATGAGCCATGACCATTCAATAACCGAACTTTCGGATAAAAATTAAATTTATCACTTGCGTTGTCAAATTTGTATTGAAAACCTCTACGACTGCACATATCAAAGCATCGCTTCTTGCACTCTGCAAAAGTGGTATTTGGATAGAACCCTTTTTCATATCCATAAAAGACGGTATGAGGAAGCCAAATGAAGTCAACACCAGCATTTTCATCATCACAAAAGCTCTTGAATTTGGGTTTGCACCCTTGAGTCCACTCAGCGAGGCTTCTCCTCTCGTACCCTGGCGAACAAGAGCAACTTCTTCCAGATAAAGGATCGTAAATGCACAGACTATTAGGTCCACAAATGCCATGAACTTCACAAGGCCTGGAAATTAATTGCCAAGTAACCCTCCATTCTTTTTGTTCCGCAGATTGGTTATACAAACGAACGTTACCATCTAAATGGACTCTCAAAATTCTCTGGATCACAACACCAAAGTTGGCTGAGAGAAACTTCAAGTTATCGGAAGATGTAAAGTTGCCACAGATATCAAGGACTGCCACTCTACTATCATTGTAAGGTGCTCTTCCAACTTCCCAGGGAAGTGAGGATGGAACAGGCCAATAAACGCTCGAGACTTCAGGTCCAGTAAAAAAGACGGAGAACATTGTCATCATCGAAATAAAGCTTGTAGTAGCAGCCAGAGGAATAGTTTCCTCTATTGTCAGTACTTGCTGTGGAAGAAGTGTATTGGTCGGTGATTCAAAGCTCTGCCATAAAATCCTTCCTTCAAGAGTTTTGAGGATTAGATTTCCATTGTTTTCGAGCTTTAATACCACTGATATTTCGGTCATTGAAGCCATGTTCACGGACCAAACCATTGAACCTGCACACCTTGCATCCATTAGCACCGCTTCACCATGCTTTGTTAAGTTGAGTTTGGAGTGCTTTCCATTCACGGGTTCATTGCGCTTCGCCATCCACACAACGGTAGTCTTTGAGGCTGCAAGAGGGTTTGCTGAAGCAAATGGCAAAGGAGCAAGCATTATTTCCTACCGGGTAAAACCCCGCAATGAATTCACCATTTTCTGATATCAAAACATCAACTGCGTTCTCCACAGAAAGAGAAATGTGCTGCTTCATGCTTCCATATTTTGAAGAGGAAAATGGTATGCATAAGAACATCCATGATAGAAGCAATAATAAGAAATGGTTTCTCACAGCAATCGTTGGAGGTGTTTTAGATGGCTGCTGTGTGTTTGATGACTTCATGAGTAGACGGTAGTCTATTTATATACCAGAAAGACCACCTTAAGTCGATGGCTAACTAACTAGAGAGGACCAAATACTTTTTCTAAGATACGTGGTTCATCACTAATTAGTTCCTCTTTGACTTCAAGGAACATGTTTGGTTGATATGCACTTTTCAGCAGCATAATGTTTGTTGCATCTTTTGGCTGATATACAAATTATCTTGGTTCATCTTAACCGGTTGGTTGTAAAAAGGATTTAAGGGCTGTTTAAGCTAGAAGAAAACTGCAAATCCCCAAGATTTTCAGTGAAATGCAGACAATACTTTCATAGTATATTTATAACTTCATCAACTTTGGAAAAATATGCAATATTTTCTCAAACAATCACTGAAATCTCAAAGTATTGCAATTAACATGATACAATGATTGAAAGTTTTTATACTTATATTTTTAAAAGTTATAAAAAGGTGATAATACAAATCAAAGATTTAGCTATAATTTTGAGTGTTTATTTACAATTATTTCATCACTCCTGTAGCAATAACTGAAGAGTAACCATTAGCTAACCACAATATACAGATGCATATATATATATATATATATAAAGACACTATTATTAATCCGGCTAACTTCATTGTATATTTTTAATATTAATTTAAGTACATAACGTTAGTAGTATTATTAATTTGATAATATAATTTAGCTATAACATATAAGTATTATCTTGGAAAGATAAAATTACTCTGAGATATTGTATTAGTTATATATAACATTGATCGATTGGCATTTATAATAATTTACAGACTAGTAACGTCATCTTTGTATTATAGTTTTTACCCAATCACAATTAGATAGATGATACAAATGAATGGGCAAATAAGAAGACACTAGTCCAAAAGATGATGGATAGCTGAGTTGACACTAGTAAGAAAACACAAGTCAAAGAGTTTGAAAAGAGAAAGAAACGACATGTATGGAAGTTCACGAAAGGACGTCATTTCCTTAAATGAAAATGTAACTTAAATTTCCATGATTTCTTACCCTTTTATCCTCCGGTATTTTGAATTTTTACGCATCCCTCGCTGTTAGTTCCAGACCTGGTTTACTAAACTTCAATAAGATAACAAGGATTAAAAAGTATATATAAGTATAAAAAATATAGGACAGTACTGCATTGTTGTATCAAGGATAATATAGAATATATATTTTTATAATATTTCTCGTTTAACATATACAAGCACTCAATAATATATTTTGATATTTAAACCTCAATATTATCTAATATTTATTTAATTATATTTTTATATTATTTAAAAGTACAAATTTTAAATATTTTCTAATATATATATATATATATCCTCAATATTATTTAAAATTTATTTAAGTATATTATTATCCTCAATATTTATGTTTTTATCTAGTAAAGCCAATTTTTATATTATATTTTAAATGAGATAAATTTTAAGTATTTTGTCTAATCTTCTAGACCCTTTATTATCCAGTACTTAAGCTCAAATTACAAACCAAATAGCTAGTCTTGTTCTATAAATTTTAGATAACCAAACAACAGCATAATTATGGTCTAAAATGGTTCCTTTGATGTTTTCATTCTTAGATTCAATTTAGCATGTGTTTGGCCATGTGCCTATACATTCACTTCTCCTCCTCTACCATTGGAGATCCGATCATGTATAGCGGTGTCGTTCCAATATTATATCCAAATAAAGGATTGAAGAGGATACGATAGGATTAGACAAATCTTTAGCATCAATTGCTCTTTATGCTGTCTATCTAGCTTTTTTCCAAGCTAACTTACAAACTATGGAAAAATTCTTAACCTCTCTTGCCATCTTATCAAACTAACTTTCACAAAGTATTTAAATGTACGAGGAATATAACAATAAAAATTCTCTAGACAAATTTAGTACAAAGAATAGAACAGTAAAATGTAAAAGATTTAAAGCAGGTAGTCTCTGACGAGTCTTTGAGGTAGTCTCAAAGTGCGTGCGGGCTCTTTGTTTTTTATGACAGTATGCAATATCAGATCCGGCTTCTCTGTTACAAATTATTGTTGTCTGCATCCTTCATTGCAATAGCAACTAGTTGGGAAAGGAATAGGAATATGACTAATATTTGAAGTTTATCTCATATTTGAAATTCAAATCCCAAAGGAATGCAAAAATTCGTCCAAAAACTTTGCCTTATTTGCTCTCTTAGAAATCTCTACCAAAAACTTAAAATATCTGGTCAAAATTATATCTATATATATACATATATTCCATTTTATTTGGAATAGTAATTTCTTATAAGTTTCCTTTAAATCTTTCATTTAAAAAAAACAAAAATTTATCTCTAAAAATTTCTATACCATATCTTTATCCCTTATCATCTTATTTTCTTTTGAAAAACAATTCTGGATATTTCTCTGAAAAGATCCCATCAAAATAGCGAATATAATGCATATCTTTATCTTCCTTTACATATACGTTGATTTGAATTTAAATCCTACATATTTATAAAAATCAGCTGGACATCTTGACTAATTGAAATGCCGCCACGTTATAATTAAAATGCTTCATGTCGAAAATAATAGCCAAGTCCTCCACCTCCGCATGTGAAATACTTGACAGAAGACCGATCTTCTCGTCCATTTTGAAACATATTATTGGATTTGCAAACTTACGATAGCTGCCACTTTGACAAACAATTTACATAAACAGATTTAGATAAAGACCAGATTGGCATGAATTTAGCCCTTGTGAAATGCTTTAGAAAAATCTGCCCGATAATTGAATAAAAACGCTTGCCGCCATGACTTAACAACCTGCCAATTGAATAACTGCCACGTTAGTGATTTACCCAAGCTGCTGAAATGTGGATAAATTTGCTTGTAACACGTGTAGATGAAACTACCCAGTGCTAATTATTCGCAAACTGCATCCCATAACTTCATGAGTTGTTATTTGACTTGATGATTTCTTAAATAACCATCCGTTGCTGCACTTGAACAAAATATCTAAACCACATACTTCATTTCAATAAATTTTTAAAACTTTATTTCATCTCAATTGTTTAATTCCCATAGAAATAATTCAAACCTTAGCAAAATGGAATTGAATATATTTAACAAGTAGAACTGAATCTTTGATATAGTCATTTGTCCGACTTACATCCTCAAATATTTTAATCTATCCAACTTATATACTTTAGGTCGCATCCTTTAAGGTAATCTTTGAGCTTATTATTTTGTTTTTTTTTTTTTAATTTCTTTTTATCTTCAATCACAGAAACTGCTGAGCAATCCTTTAAGTCTTTTATTCCTTTTATGGATTCATTCCAAGTCCTTCATTATCTTGATCAAGTATATCTAATTTATCACTTACGCAACCTGCACTTTATGCACATAGTAGTAAGCACTTAACACATTTTCTGTTGTCACCAAAACTAAATTAAAAGACTTAATATTATGGTTTCAATATGATGCAAGAGGGAATGATGAGATAACATTTTGGAATTGAATCAACCTTTTGTTTTAAATATAATCGGAATAATCTTATTGATACATTTCGCTGTTATAGTGTTTAATTCTGATTGGTTAGTGTTAGATAAAAATAGAAGGTAGTTAAGTTGATTAGGATACAGTGAGTTAAGTAGTAGGGTAGTTAGTGTGTGTGTGGAAGTGCATGAGTGTGTGAGAGAACTAAGAAAGTGGATATATGAATAGAAAACAAAGTGAAAGTGCATGTGCAGTGCAAAGTGTAAAGTAAAAGATATAGTGTTTGTGTGTGTTTTCTGTATAACAATCAAAAGCTAAAAAAATAGTACAAAATAAACTAGTGATTAAAAGTGAATAAATTCATCTGTACGTGTATCAATAGCTACTTTCCTATTACTGTTTCTGTTGTTCTTCATTAATCAAGATCCTGAGGATTTCAGATCACTCTTTTGTGATCTTTGTGCAAGAAGATATGGCAAGCGGTGCGAGTATCATTGCAGCTTCCTTCCCTATATTAGATGACAAGAACTATGACAAATGGTGTATTCAAATGCGGGTAATCTTTAGATTCCAAGAAGTTTTTGAAATTGTTGATAATAGGCTACAAGAGTTGGGTGATGATCCTTCGAATGCTCGACGTGTAATGTACAATGATGCAAAAAAGAAAGATTGCAAGGCCGTCTTCTACATTCATCAATGTGTGGACTCTTCTAATTTTGAGAAGATTGCTACGGCTAAAACATTTAAAGAAGCTTGGGATACTCTTGAGAAGTCCTATAAAGAAGCGAATAAGCTAAAGAAGGTCAGGTTACAGACATTAAGGAGGCAATATGAGTTACTCCAGATGGATTTGAAGGACAATATTAGTGAATACTGCACCAAGATTGTCTCATTGTCTAACCAGATGAAATCCAATGGCAAGACAATGACAGAAGTGATGCTGATTGAGAAGGTCCTTCGAACTTTAACCCTAAGATTTAATTATTTTGTAGTAGCAATTAAGGAGTCTAAAGACCTTAATGAGTTGAAATTAGAAGAGCTTCAAAGCTCCTTGGAGGCCTACAAGTAAAGGATGAATGAAAGAGGTTTGGATAAGCTAACTGAACAAGCTTTACAAGCACAGATAAAGAAAGGTGCTCCAAATTTTTCAAGAAGTAGGAGAGGCAAAGGTAGAGGTAGATTTCGTAGTCGAAGAAAAATTTACAATCCTCAAGTACATGAACAAGATACCATAGGAAGTAATACTCAAAATCATGCTGATTATAACTTGAATTTCCCAAGGCGAGGAAGTACACATGGTCAAAGGGGTAGAAGAGGATTTCGATAAAAGAAACATACAGTATTATAACTGTTAGAAATATGGCCATTTTGCTAATGAGTGTAAGGGTCGGAAGGTGCCTCAAAAGAATTACAATGAGGCTACTGCATATGTACAACATGATGAAGGAGAGTCTGATCATGTACTTCTAATAGTGACTACAGAACATGATACCACAACTGCTAATTCTTGGTATCTTGACACTGATTGCTCTGATCATATGTCGAGAAATAGAGAGTGGTTTATTGATCTTGATGAACTAATCAAAAGCAAAGTTAAGTTTACTGATAACAATGTGGTAATAGCTAAAGGACTCAACAAGATTCTTGTTCAACAAAAGAATGGAGAATATTCATATATCTCTGAGGTATTATATGTGCTTAAGATGAAAAATAATATACTGAGTCTTGGACAATTATTGGGAAAGGGTTATAGCATGGAGTTGCGAGATAAGTTGTTGATTGTGTATGATAACAAAGACAAAGTGATCTTAAAGTCTTCTCTTACTAAGAACAGAACATTTAAAATTGATATTCAAGCAAGTGTTGGTAAGTGTTTAGTAACTGTTGTAGATGAAACTAATTGGATTTGGCATCAACGACTCTGTCACTTGAACTTTCGAAGCCTAAGTCAACTAAAGAATGCCAATATGGTGGATGGTTTACCTCAGATTCGGATACAAGATAGGGTATGTGAAGAATGCTTGCTAGGTAAACAAACAAGGGATAGATTCAAACAAGAGACATTACCAAGGACTTCAAATTTACTTGATGCAATGTACTCTGATGTGTGTGGGCTAATCAGTCCTTCCTCTCTTGGAGGTAATCGATACTTTGTTACCTTTATAGATGACTTTAGTCGAAAATTGTGGGTATACTTGATCCAAAATAAGAGTGAGGTGTTTGAAGTTTTTAAGAAATTCAAAGCTTATGTTGAGAAGCAAAGTGGGAGGACAATTAAGAGTCTGAGAACTAATGGTGGTCAAGAATATACTTCAATAAAGTTTAAGAGTTTTGTGAAGATAATGGTGTCATGTATGAGGTGATAGCACCTTATACACCACAACATAATGGTGTAGCTGAGCAAAGAAATAAGACCTTGATGAATATGGTGCGTAGTGTGTTAAGAACAAGGGATGTGCCTAAGCACTTTTAGGGAGAAGCAGTAACAACAGCAACATATGTTCTTAACCGATGTTTAACCAAGAAGTTGATTAATAGGACTCCAAAGGAGGCATGGTTAGGAAAGAAACAGAGTGTACAACATTTAAGAGTATTCGACAACATATGTTTTAGTCATGTGGCCAATGAGAAGAAGAAGAAATTGGATGATAAAAGTATGTGTGCTATTCTTCTTGGCTATCATCCAACTGGCACATATAAGCTATATAATCTACTTACCAAGAAGGTGTTCATAAGTAGAGATGTTGTGTTTGATGAAGGAAAATCGTGGCAATGGGAAAGTAATGTATTAGACAGCTCAATGCAGCTAAGGGATATACATTTGAGTAAAGGTGAAGTAACACATGAAACATTAGCTAAGTGTAGGGGAAATAGTGCTCACCAACAGGCTAAGCACAAACAACAAAGACTACGCTAGAGGCTGAGAAGACTGGATGATTATGAGTTGTTTCCTGACAATGCCATCACTGAAGAAGGTGACTTGGTTCACATGGCATTATTTGTATATGTTGAAATTATGTCTTTTGAATAAGCAATGAATGACTCAATGTGGATTGATGTAATGAAAGAGAAGTTGCAGGCTATTGAAAAAAATTAGACATGCGAACTAATGACCTTGCCAAAGTATAAGAAACCTATTGATGTATAGTGGGTGTTCAAGGTGAAAATGAAGCCAAATGGAACTATTTTAAAGCATAAAGCAAGGTCGATAGCAAAAGGATTTTTGCAAAAACTAAGTCTTGACTTTCAAGAAGTGTTTTCTCCAGTTGCAAGAATAGAGACTATTAGACTTGTTGTTACTAAGTCTTGAAGTCTTGGTCTATGTATCATATGGATGTGAAGTTAGCATTTTTGAATGGTCCCTTAGAGGAAGAGGTTTATGTTGTGTAACCACCTAGCTTTGCAATTAAAGGCAGTGAGGACAAAGTGTATAAGCTTTAGAAGGACCTTTATGGTTTAAGGCAAGCACCCCAGGCTTGGAATAAGAAAATAGATGCATTTCTTACACAGCATGGGTTTAATAAGTGAGGTAGTGAATATGGAGTTTATGTGAAGAAGAATGAAAGTGATTTGATGATAGTATGTTTGTATGTCAATGACTTACTAGTTACTGGAGAAAATGAGTTTGATATTACTACTTTTAAGGAGGTTATGAAATCAGAGTTTGAAATGTCAGATCTTGGTAGGCTGTCTAATTTTCTTGGTGCAGAGTTTACCGAAATTACAGAAGGTTTGTTATTACATCAGACGAAGTATGTGAAGGACATTCTAAGAAGATTTAATATGCTGCATTGTAATGAAGTCTCAATACCGATTGACAACAGTGTAAAATTGATTCAAGATGGTACTAATGCATTAAGCGATTCAACTGTATACAAGCAGATTGTTGGATCCATGAGGTACCTATGTAACAGTAGACTAGACATTGCATATGGAGTGGGTGTTTTAAGTAGATTTATGGAAAGTCCTAGATTGTCACATTTGGCGGCTGTTAAAAGAATTTTAAGATACATCAAGGGGATTATGGATTATGGCTTATTGTTTTGAAGATATGAAGATACAAATGAGAAGATGGATGTATTGTTAAGGTATTTTGATTTAGATTGGTTTAGAGAAAAATTTGATAGAAAGAGCACAACAAGATATTTGTTTCAGCTATGTAATTCAACATTTGCATGGAGATCAAAGAAAAAGCAAATTGTAGCACTGTCCTCATGTGAAGCCAAATATGTTGTTATATCTACTACTACGTATGAAGCTACCTGGTTATAGATGTTGATAGATCATATGAAGATTCAAGTGAAGTGTTCAATAGTGTTAATGATTGACAATAAATTAGCAATTAACCTGGCTTAGCATCCAACTACACATAGTAGAAGCAAACATATTGAAACTCAGTTTCATTTCTTGTGAGATCAAGTTAACAAGGAGAAGCTATCACTTGAGTACTGTAAGACTAAAGAACAACTGGCCGATATTCTAACTAAACCTTTGAGAGTAGATACATTCAAAAACTTGAGGTTTTTGTTTGGATTAAGGTCTTATAGTTTGATGCAAACCAGTCAGCATTAGGAGGTGTGTTGTAGTGCTTAATTCTGATTGGTTAGTGTTAGATAAAAACAGAAGGTAGTTAAGTTCGTTAGGATACAGTGAGTTAAGTAACAGGGCAATTAGTGTGTGTGTAGAAGTGCATACGTGTATAAGAGAACTAAGAAAATATATAAAGTTCAGTAAGTGTGTGTAGTGGATATACGAACAGAAAACAAAGTACGTGTGCAATGCAAAGTGTAAAGTGATAGATACAGTGTTTGTATGTGTTTCCTGTATAACAATCAAAAGCGAAAAAAATAGTACAAAATAAACGAGTGATTGAAAGTGAATAAATTCATCTGTGCATGTATCAGTAGCTATTTTCGCGTTATTGTTTCTATTGTTCTTCTTGCTGCTATTATTCAACAATTATCTTTAAACTACTCCCAAAAATAAAACTAAAACCTTGGATAAAATAGGCTTTCTATCACAGGGTTTCCTTTTTATAAAGAGTTAGTGTCACAAATGATATCCAAATATTATCGAATTGTGCCATTTACTTATATTTTGAAAAGATCAATTTATTACCCAATTGAAGTTTTTATAGTCTTTTTTGCTATTTGAATTAACTCTATTAAGTCGATTTACTAACATGGAAATAAGAATGTACCAGAAATTGAACGTTTTAACGCAACCTGTAGGGAGTTGTACAACCCCCTACCATGTGGTTGTTAGCCATTAGTTAACTCCTAGCCCTAGGGTAATTGGAACATCCACTTAAGATGAAATGGGTTGCAATCTACTTCAAAAAGTGTATCGTTCAACCCATTGGTAGATATGGGTCAATTCCTAATTTGTCCTTATATTTATATTAGAAAATGTACTTAATATAGTTAGTTCAGGTAGCAAAAATACTCTAGTAAGATTTCAATTAGATAACAAATTGATCTTTTCATAATATAGATAGTAAATTGCCAATTTAACAAAGTCTAGGTATCATTTATAACATTAACCTTATTAGAAATATAATAATGACCTTTCATTTCACTTTTTATAGGAAAAACAAAGTAAGGAAAACTTAATCTCTCAAACCCTTAGCCCATACATCCTCTACCTTTGTCCTTTCTCTCTCGAATGTGAAACTAACAGTTTATTATTGTTATTTTGTATACATATATTTCATTTACTTAGAGAGCCCTATTTTCTGTTAGTTTGTTGTAGAGTTAGTTATTGTACAATAGGATATAAAAGAGCACTCCTGCACTTGTAATAGACTCTAACTTTACTCATCCTAATTTATAGCATTAAACACTTTATGTTTCAATACCTTTCTTTGCTAGAGTTTCTACATTCGAGAATATCATATGGTATCAGAGCATTAGAAGATCAGTTTACATTCTCTACTTCATCTCTATTTCATTGCTACATCTTTGTAAATCTTTTCTGTTGCCTCTTTCTACTAATTTGTTGGTTTTAAAAGGATCCAATTATGGCTATACAACTTAATCAGAATTTAAGAGATCCGATTGTCTTTTATCCTTTCTACTTATCTGGATCAGACAATCTGGGAATGAATCTAAGCAATATTATCTTTAATGGATCCAATTTCATTGCATGGAGTGGATCACTCAAAATGGTACTAGGTGCTAAACTTAAACTAGGTTTTATTGTTGGTATCATTATTAAACCGAGTAATGATGCGATTGAGATAGTTAAATAAATATGAAGCGACTACATGATGAGATGTTAGATATTAAATTCCATGACAAATGAATTGGCACAAAATTTTCTTTATACCAAATCTACTAAAGAACTCTGGACTCAACTAGTTGAGCAATGTGGACAACTTAATGGTCCATTAGTTTATCAAATTCAACAAGAAATTGGAAATCTACATCAAGGAAACATGTCAATCAGGTTATATTACAATAAACTAAAAAAATTATGGGATGAATTGCATGAATTGAATCCTTATCCATATGTACATGTGGTAAAATGGAAGAATGTAGCTATGATGTTAAAGATCAACTACTGGATTATGAAACTTAAGGAAAGTTGATACAATTTCAACTTGGTTTAAATAATTCCTATTATGCCATTTGGAATCAACTACTTGCGATAGATCTATTACCTAATGTTGTCGAGATTTTCTATCTTGTTCAACAAATAGAAAGGCAAAGGCAAAGGCAAATTACTATGATATATGAAGTTGAGTTGAGCCTGTTGCTTTTCAAACTACTAAAAAAATAAGGAAAAAGTGTAGTTGATAAGAGTAAAGGAAAAGTGATTTATGGGAGATTGTTTTGTAAATATTGTCGAAGCGAAGGACATATTATAAAAAACTATCCCTAGATCATTGGGTACTTGATTGGTATAAAGGGAAAAGACTTTTTAGGCCTATTAAGAAGAATACTTCATCTGTTTCCACAATTGCATCATATGTTTCTACAATTGCATCTTATGTAGATAAGCAACACATTTTAGATACTCCTTTTGATTGTGAAATGATCAATACTAACTTGATTCCAAGAAGTGTAAATGATGTGAATCTGTAGGTGATACAAGTTGTTTGTCATGAAGTGCTAAAGCTAATGAGAGGAAAAGGTGAAGGATCTTCAGTTGCAGTTCAAGAAGCAACAGTTAATAATATCCAACATGTAAGTATCATCATTTCCATTACTCTTGTTCATGTGTTTAATATTTTGAATAATAAATTAGGCTCATGGATAGTAGACACCGAAGCAACTGATCATATAACCCCACATTCATCCTTAGTGTATAACAAACAAAAACTTAAAAACCTAATACCACTTAAACTTCCAAACAGAAGCACAAAATATGTTGAATCCATTGGACTTGTTGTCTTACAACCTGATTTTGTACTTTACAATGTATTTCTTGTACCAGATTTTACTCACAATTTATTGTCAATGAGTAAAGCATTTCAAAATCAACAAATTAAGTTACTTTTTTATTCACCTTCTTGTAAATTTCAGAACTAGAAAACTAACCAAACAGTGGCATCTACTAAGGCACATTTTGGACTATATGTTCTAGAATCCTAAGTCATTCCAAGTTGTAATGTTTCTAGTAACATAGCAGAATTTGCTTAGTTTCATTCATGCATTTCAAATTCTTGTAATAAAAGTGATCTAGCTTCCTTAATTCATGCTAGATAAGGTCACCCATTAGTTTCAAAACTACAACATTTGCCCTTTTATAATGATTTGAAATTAAATGATTTTTCTTATGAAGTTTGTCATTAAGCAAACTGATGGGGTCCTAATCATGTTACCTCACTCATCGAAGCCAATTATTTCCTCACCATTCTTGATGATTTTAGTCGATGCACCTCGATACATATGCTAAGTTCTAAAGCATAAGTTTGTGATGCTCTTGCTAAGTACTTTAAGTACTTTTAGAATCATTTTAGCACTATTCCCAAGTTTGTTTGTATGGATAATGAGTTAGAAGTTATATCTAATTCTTATAAGTCCTTGTTTGATACACCAATGGACCATGGTATCTACACCACAACAAAATGGGAGAGTAGAACAAAAACATAAATATCTATTAGACACCACTAGAGCCCTCAAAATACATTCCCACTTGCCTAAACAATTTTGGAGTGAGTTTGTTCTTGTTGCAACCTATCTCATAAATAGAATGGTCCTGAAAATACTAAAGTGAAAAACACCATATGAACTTCTTTTTGGTTCACTGCCAAATTATTCTCATTTGAGGACTTTTAGTTGCTTATGCCATGTATTTATACACAAATCTCATAAGGATAAATTTGATGCCAAAGGTATAAAGTGTATTTTTCTAGGATATAATCAAGGACAAAAAGGATATAAAGTTTTTTATGTACTTCATCAAAAAATCCTTGTAAGCCATGATGCTATTTTCTATAAGCATGTTTTTCCTACCTTACATCTATTTTTCATACTCTTAACTAAACACTTGTTTCTTAACCTACATATGTATCTTTTCCATCTGATGATTTTATTCCTAGTTCTATTCCTACTCATGATATATTCTTTGGTTCAAACATGCTCGCTACATAACTTGACATACAACCTAATCCTATTTCCATACCCACCATAATAGCATCCCCTGATCCTATATCTACCACTGTACTTCACAAATCACAAAGAGAAAAGAAAATCCATAGTGGTTAAACGATTACATACATACAGTCCACTATAATGCTATAGCAAATGTCACACGACAAACACATCAAACACATTTGCCTACCTCTCATGCTTCCACTTCTAGTCATCCTTTACTTACCAAAGATACCTTCCAACATTGCCCCTTAGATAATGTTGCTTCTTTAGCTAATGTGGTACCTATTCATGAGCCTCATTGTTATTCATAAGCAATTAAACATAGAGAATGGGAAGATGCCATGGCAAAGGAGTTAAATGCTCTAGAAATGAATGAGACTTGGGAACTAGCCGATTTTCCTAAGGGAAAGAAGCCAATTAGCTCTAAATGGGCGAAGTTGAAGCCCAAAGGTACTATAGAACAATATAAGGCTAGATTAGTAGTCAAGGGATATATACAAGTAGAGGCTAAGATTATCATGATAACTTTTCTTTGATTGTTAAGGTACGAACCACAAGAATATTGTTAGTGGTTGCTAGTGCTAAAGGGTGGTCTTTGTGTAAAGTTGACATCAATAATGCCTTTCTTCATAGGTATATTGATGAAGAAATATATATGACACCACCACTAAGATATGTTAATGCTAAAGAAGGCTAAGTTTGTCGCTTGAAATATTTTCTTTATGGACTTAAATAAGCATCACGACAATGGAATTTTGAAATTTCTAGATTTCTTCTTAATCAAGGGTTTGTCTAGTCTCGTAGTGATTATTCATTATTCACTAAAGCTAATTCTTCTTGTTTTTTGATAGCATTGGTCTATGTTGATGATTTGCTACTTTCTAGAACAAATGTCATTACTATAAATTCCTTGAAATGGCTCTTTGACACTAAGTTTAATATCAAGGATCTAAGAGAAGTAAGGTTCTTTTTGGGATTATAAATTTGTACAACATAAAGTGGTATTCTTGTGAATCAACACAAATATATTCTTGATATATTGACAGATTCAAGGTTGTTTGGTATACATCCTATAGATTTTCCTTTGCCTACTGGTTTGTGATTGGATAATGTAACAGGTGACATTACTAAGAATGATTCCCTTTATAGATGACTGGTTGGTCATCTATTATGTTTGCAACTCACATAGCCTAATCCTTCTTTTGCAATTCATCATTGAAGCTAGTTCCTTGCCACTCCACATGAGCCTCATTTACAGGCCTTGTTTCATGTCCTTCGATACTTGAAAGGGAATTTTTCTTTAGGCCTATTTTTCCCATCAAATAATTCTCTTATTTTCCTTGCATGTTCGGATTTGAATTGGGGATCTTCTCCCATTGATAGGAAGTCGGTTAGTGGATATTGTATCATGCTTGGTCTTACTCTTGTTTCTTAGAAAACAAACAATCAAATCATAGTTTTTACATCTACAGCTAAGGCGAAGTATAAAAGCATGGTTGTCACTATAAAAGAACTCATGTGGATGTGTTATACTTTGAAAGATTTTCATGTTGAGGTTCATTTACTTGTTACTTATTGTTGTGACAATAAATCTACCCTTATGATAGCAGCAAATCCATGTCTTTAAGGTAGAATAAAGTATATTGATATCGAAATCCATTTTACTCATGATCAAATTACAAGTAGATTCTTGAAGACACTCCATGTCCCTTCATGCCTTCAACTTGTAGACATGATGACAAAACTAGTTGCAACCACTTCTTTACAATTTATTTGCTCTAAGTTGCATCTTAAATCAGATCTAACTTGAGGGGGGGGGTATGAAACTAATAGTTTATTATTATTGCTTTGTGTGCATATATTTTATTTACTTGAAGAGCTATGTTTTCTGTTAGTTTGTTGTAGAGTTAGTTATTATATAGTAGGGTATAAAAGGGCACTCCTACACTTGTAACAGACTCTAACTTTATTCATCTTAATTCACAGCATATAACACTTTACGTTTTAATACTTTTCTCTACTAGGGTTTCTACATTCGATAATTTCATAGTGTGATCCTTTTCTTTATCAAGATGGTGTTCAAGAAATTGATGTTAAAGGTAAGTCTATGTCTTCTCCATAATCGAGGTTTGTTTCCTTTTCAACGCAGGGGAATAAAATCTCAACAAATATAAGAACAGGGAAACAAATACACCTAATGGTAAGAGTTTAAGACTTTTAAAATTATTTCCAATAATAAACAAGAGATTTTCCTTTTTCTTCAAATGAAGGGTGAAACAAAATTTAACATCTTAGAAGGAGTTTCCGATGGATTTAAGGATCTCCTTATTGTTTCCCTTTAGGGTAAGTGTCCTTGTTGAATTTTTATTCAAATATAATCATAATGATAACCCTTTTAAGATTAAATCACAACCTAGAGAGTAGAATATCAACTAGGAATGAAATGAAAGCAACTCCATATGAAAGTTGATGAAAAAGGAACAGATTGATAAACAAACTAAAGTATTAAGATGTATCATGAAAAGTTTTTTTTTTTTTTTTTAGCCAACTGTAAGGAAGGGGGATTCAAACCCTAGTTTATCCTAATGAAAGACTAGTGATGATACCACTAAACTATAATGGCTTTAACTATTATAAAGAAGTTAAAATGACTAATTTTTAGAGAAAGGTATATGCAATGGGTACTTAAAAAGTATCAACTTGATAGAAAAAATCAATTAATAACATGCTATTAAAGAAAAAGAATGACTTACGTAAATTTTAGGAGTTTTTGGCATGAGAAACGTAAGGGAGGACTTTGCTTGAGAAACATGGGGGAGGGCTTTGCATGATCTACCTTAACTAATAATTATGTGGAAAATCAATAAGTATACCTACACTTTAGTAAAAAACAAAAATCACTACTATCATCTATAAGTACCCTATTTTTGCCTCTTGTCTTATTTATTTTATTTATTTTTATTTTTAGAATAAAGAACGAGTCCTAATTCAAAAAATAAAAAATATATAGAAAAAATTTTAAAAATAAAAAATTAGGAATAATAGAATTTTTTTAGGAAAATATAACCCTTAGGTCATTTAGAGAAAGTCAGTTAATTTTTAGCATTGGATAGATTCTAAGTACCAAAAAAGAGAGAGAGAGAGAGAGAGAGAGAGAGAGAGAGAGAGAGAGAGAGAGGAAAAAAAATAGAAATAAATAAATAGTAAAGGAGTAGGTTTTTAGTGCTAGTAATATTTTAGTATATTTTTAGGAATTTATTTGAACTATTTAGGCCTCAATATGTTTTCTTAAGTACATATTTTTTGCATTTTGTTTCAAGGCACAAGCTAAATGGCCTAATAGTTAAGCAATTACCATTCACCTAGGAAAAGCACTAAAGTGCTTTTTTTGTTTCTCTCTTAACATCAAGATACATGTTACACGTAGAGCTATGCAAGCAAGCTAAGTGGACCAACCTTAACCACCCCACATTAGCTCCTGGGTTGAGTAGGTCAGCCCGCTTTGGCCTACTTGCAAATGTAAGTTAGAATTTCCAACCTAACCCACATCACTACAGGTTGCGGGTTAAGCAAGTCAACTCACAAATCAAATATTTAGAAGGATGTTTATCGACTTAGTATTGAAGTTTATCATTCAATTTTAGTAAAAATCAAGCGGATTTTGATTTATTATGAAAATCATTCATTAATATTTAAAACTTTGAAAGATAAAAAATGATGTTGATATAAAATTCTCGATGTATAAATCGCTACATCAAGGCTACTAGTACTATCAGTAGAGCTCTCTTTAGTGCACCGCATTGAGCGTTACTGAATGTTTTTAACCCCATGAAAATCCTTTATGTTGGTGGGCCATAATGAGGATGAAGACAAAATAGAGTTCATACTTGATATTTAATAGTTATTAAAACTTACTAATTTTGCTTTTTAGTATCCATTTTTCCTTTATTGATATTTTGGAGACCTTAATGTTACATTGTTAGTGGAATTAGGTCATGATGATTCCATTGAAGCTTTTCCTAAAAGAGAATCTTTTGTTTATTCATATGATTCAATATAAACAATAAAGAATATTGATAGAATTAAACTAAAAAAAATCAAATAAAAAAAACAATAATAATAAATCAAAAAGGTATCGGTTCAACCTCCATACTCTCCAATACACCAGGTTATGACTTAAGAAAATCAACTACAAGTTTGGCAATTAATAAACCAATAATATAGGTTGATTGGTGATTGCCTAGCATGCCTACGTATGAGCATGATATTTTTTTTTTTTTTTTTTTTTTTTTGCAAGCTTATAGGCCAACCCACCTTATAATTGGCTAACATGCGAGTTAAGTAAGTTGAGCCAAAAAAAGCCTGCTTTTAAGCGGATCAAAATTTCTATGCCTAACCTACATTTTTTTGTGGATTAGGTAGGTTAGCCTATGTGACTCACTCCGCTTGCACAACTCTAGTTACATACTAGGGATACTTGGAACTCTCCTTCTTTTTCCCTCATTTTCCAAGTGCAAAATAAACCATACGGCTCATTTCATTGACATTTCTGATCCTTTTCTTTTTTTTTAACGATTTCACGAAATTAATAGTGAAATCACTAACTAAACTTGGGATACTACATATTGATACCAAGAGGATGTTCGAATTCAGACATTTAGAAGATTAAAATAAGTTATGAAATCGGGAAAAAACTTATCAAATGCAAAATTTTTTGGGTGTGATTTGACTTGATTAGATCTAGTTAATGTAATTCAAAGTTTCTAATCCATATTTTTAGCAAAAATGAAATAGAATGAACATGTTCTATAATTGAAAATGAATCAAAACATGGTCAAATTTGAATTAATTCCATCAAAACACCCATTATCAAAAATCTTCAAATTTACTTCGTTTTTTATTTTCCTAAACTTCATTGAAGATCAAATATTATAAATAGAGCACGATAGACCTCATCCCCAGTAGAAATCCACATCTAAAACACCTCAATAAGGATCAGTTTTGGATTTTCTCACTTTACAAAAACCCTACCTGTAAGCTCATAAAATTATGTTTAGGGCAATCGAACTTAGATTTAGGGCACTTAGAGAAAAGTTATCTGATTGAACCCAAACTTTATGACTAAAATAGAAAAATTAGTTAAAGTGACCTAGTAAAGTTTCGAAAATAATGACCTAAAATCCCAATTTTGCCCTTAGAAGTATGATTACTTAATATAGTACAAAATTAATCGAAACCCCAAAAATCGAACTTGGAATATGATGAAGACTTAAAAATAAATTAATTAAGCTATAAAATAAAATAATATAGTACAAATATATGAGTACATACGTATTTTTATGAGTATACCTGATATATATAATAGTTATACCCGTAAAATGAGTCAAAATTACATAATTATATATAATATGTGATGAATTCATAAAAATAAATAAGAAGTATATTTTAAAAATAAAATATATGTTAGAGACATAATTATAAAAGTACAAATGTACATTATACATGATATATATAGGATATATATCCGTATATTAATAAAATAACTAAATACTAGCATAATATATATATTACTAATATTTAACTAAAATATCAACTAAACTCTATCCAAGCTATAAGGAAAAGG
>JAMXBB010000001.1:134834470-134851549 GCA_024138015.1 Lumnitzera littorea | reverse complement strand
CCAAGCTTGCAGAAAGCTTGAAAAAGTTTAATGGGGAAAGGTATGAAAAGGGTAAGAAATGAAGAATGAGAATAGTAAGCAAGCCCACAAACAATTCCGAAGGATATTACGCACCAATGGAACTTCCGATGACTCACAGGTACAATTCGATATGATGCACGAATTAGTCTAATGAGGTTACTCGTCACCTACCTTACTTGAGGGAAAGCATAAAAGTGATGCTGAGAGTAAACAAGCAGTATTTACACAAGAAAGAAAGTGCTCAAGTGTATTGAAGGTAATTTGATGATCTTACAACTATAAGTACAAGGCTATAAAAGAGTAAAAATAAATATACAAGGAAAACAATCATTGGTGCTACATATTCTATACATGATACTGTATACATGGCGATGCTGCATTGGCAAGGTTATTAGGAGATGTGGACAAAAAAGTACAGATAGATGGGTTTATCTAAGTAAGGATGGCCTAGTTAGTCCGGTCTCTCTCTTTTGGCTTCTCAGCAAGGAAGATGTCGAGTAATTGGTCAACTCGGCAATAGAGAGTAATAGTTAACTCGGCATACCACACAATAATGAACAGTCATACGGCATGACAGTAGAGATGACTCGGCAGGGAGCTACTCGACTTCGGTAGGGGTTAGTTGGAACATAAGGATTCATCGTGCCAGCCCCTCTAGTTTTTGAGGTGAACTACGGGTCAGAGGCCCCATAGTTTGATTCCCATCAACCTCAGCTGCAAACTTTGCTTATATCTCCTTCAAGTACATGTCCAGATCTTCTTTGGTCATGAATGAACCTCTTTGAATGGATGCCTCTACACTTATTGACATTACAGGGGCAATGAGTATGGGTGTTGGATTCACAAGTGTAGAGCTTATAGGCATAGGGTTTGTTGGTGTCAGTTGCATAGAGTTGACAATTGTGATACATGGTATAGCATGTAAGGATGTCGAGCCTCCAATATGAACTCGTTAGTTGTTGCTCCTTGACGCTAGGAGTATCTTGCCTATTGGTAACATAAGGATTGAGTGGTTAAAGAGCTTGTGTAGCATATTATTGCACCACATTAAAGGGACTCGAGGTAATCACCCCTTATTACGCAATAGCAAAAGGGGCTAGAACAGGTACAAACCGGGCTAACATTGCCTTAAGTTCATTCAAATTCTGGTTGTTCTCTTGAAACTCACATGCTAATTGTGCATTATTAGGAACACTTTCTTGCATACCATCTCCTTCATTGATGCCTCCAATTAGAGGTAAATTTTCATCAATGGTTATAGTTATGCCATCTTATTCCTGACTAACATCATTAGTAGGATGAGCTTATCTCATTCTTAATAGTATCATCATGTAGATATCAAGTCTTCTTTCCTTAGTAGAGTCGCCAAAAAATATAGGTTTGTAGGTATGATGCAAGGATTACATGCATGGCAAGTTACAATACACATGACTATGGAATGACTTGAATTACATGTATGGGATGATCAAGAGAGAAGTGTAGCGAGGAGGAGTAAGCGATCTCAACAAGGCTTTAACACTTATGGTAATAAATAGAGGAGCCAAGAGGCATCCAACTCCATAGTCGATGGAGAATGAGGTGGTGTTCTTGAAATATTCAAGTGTTTGATCTTTTGAGGCAAGATTCTAACAAAGTAATGGTGTTTGTCTTAAGATCTCTCTTGTCCAAACGAGGAGGGAAAGTGGTATTTATAAGAGTTGGCCATTGATCTTATCCATAGGATTGTGATGTTGATCAATGACTAAAATCAATCCCTTTTCTTAGTGGATTCCTTATGGGCTTCTTTAGATTCAGGTATAATGAAAGCCTTATGCTTGGTGTAAGCCAATGTTAAGAAAGGTTGGATCGAACGAGTCAATCCAACAAACCTTACTTCAAGCTCACCTTCCCAAAACTCCCTTGATCATTTTAAATATTTGAACTCGACTCTTGGGTTCTATTATCTTAACTTAAAGAGTTAAACCTAATTAATTAATAGATTTAAAGCCAAATTATGAATTTAATCCTCTCTAGGGGTGAATTCTAAAAATTATGAGTTCTCTTGGATTAGAGGTACTAGAGGTTAGATGGCTCAAGAATGGGTCTATAATTTGCTAATCACTTCAAAAGTAGAAGTTTATAGTTATGGGAGAGTTTTGTTGGAGATGGTGGCTGGGAAAAGCCCGACAATTGGTGGTGGAGAGGCAGCTCATTAGAATAGATGACTTCTTGGATTATAGAGAAGAAGAGCGGCCAAAAAGCTGAAACGTTGTCATGGTTAAGAGAAATTGTGGACCCAACAATCAAAGGGAACTTCGACATGAAGAAGATTAAGATTCTAGTTACAGTGGCTCTTCATTGTATGGAAGAATATTTAAATTTGAGGCCTGCCATAAACCAAGTAGTGGAGATGTTACTCCGACGGTGAATTGGAAAACTAGGAACAGTTCCATGTTATTTATTTGGAATGGATATGTGGCATACTACCCTAGAGAATATCCATAAACAATTCATTTATTAGCATGCTAAGCTTTATATATGTAAGATGACATGTTGCACAACAACATCATGGTGTTCAATAAATTACCATCATCTACTTATGTTATGCCTTATTGTCAAATATGTGATATGTATCTTATGGTGGGAACTTACCTGAATACAATCGCACCCTAACATTTTTATATAAAATAATTTCTAATAGATGCGATAAAAGCATGTAGTTCTTATATATATATATATATATATATATTATATAAAATAACTCTATGTAAAGACCATGCAAAAATTCTCATATGTTTTATTGCGTGGAAACATTATGTTTCATAATTTACCATTTCCTTATGTATGTTATATATACTAATGTGTCTTATCTATAAGATTGTAAAAAAAATTAATGATAAATAATAGGTTTACTATTATGGATAGTTAGATCATTCCATTCATCTACTTGGAGAGATTTCTACATTCTTTTTGATGATTTTCCTACCCTCTTTTTAGGTCCATGAAGTTATGAAAAAATGAGAAACTTGATCATGTATGTAACATTAAATATTGAAATAAATGTTTTCCAGACTTATCATTTCATCCTTGAAATATGTATATCTTTCAAAAGTTATAAATTTAAAGGCACTTTCAAAAACTTGAGGGATAAGTTCATACTTTATAAATAATTTTAAAATTATATTAGTAAATTTCCGTTAACTATTTCATAAATTGCAAGGTATTACCACTCTTTTACTATGGGAAAACCAAGTTCACGCATATGCCTTTGTAACAAACATGAAGGCATAATAATTGTACTATTCTCGTGCCTCTGTGAGCTTAAAAATTGCATGCCTACCATCCTTGTGCTTTCATGTGTTAAGAGCCTAACATGTTCACATGTTTCTTCCTCCCGCATTTTGCCAATGTGTCGCCCATTTATTATCTTTTTTTACATCACTCACTTGCCTATAAATGGGCCTTGTCGGATATTTAATTTTTTTTTTTAATTTCTTATGTTTTCGCGAATATTACATATTGTTCTACATAAAAATGCAAAAAATAACATTCGAATGTTTTATTCAAGTTTTATCAAAATTAATAAATTAATTTAAAAACACAAGAAAACGAAGAAATTGTAGTGTGAGAAATTAAATTACAATTAAGTAATTAAAAAATAAGAAAAAGTATAAATTTAATCCTTAACATTTCATCAATTTTCTATGTCAATCCTAAAAGTATTATTTTACCTTGCCCAAAAAAATGGTTTTATTTTTTGCATTCAAGTCCTCAATGTTTAAAAACATTTGCAAATGAGGGCCATTCTTTTTCTAAACACTATTAGGTTTTATGCTAAAAAGAAAAGAACAAGTAGTGTAATTTTATTGGTTCACGTATTTATATTAAATAAAAATATAAGAAAATATTATAATATAGTAATGAAAAATGAAAATTCAAAAAAGCTCGAAAAATATAAAAAAAATTGCAAAATTGAAGTAATGGTCATTATGGCAACCCTTGTACTTTGATGGCTACAATAACCACTAACTTTGCAAGTAGATTGTAACCTACTCAGAAAGTAGGTCACTCAACCCACCATTAGTAGGAGGCAAGTTGTTTAAAGAAATAATTAAGAAAAACCAGATCGGGGCACAGCTTGATTGGGATTCCATCTAGTTTTCTTTACTTTTTTTTACCACCGTTAGTAGGCTCCTCTAAAGAAACTTAGGAAGAGGTAGTTGACTACACGAAACGAGAAGATAGTTAGGTGTTCCAAACAATTGCAAATCTTGCTAGAAGGGAAAAGTATAAGGCCAAGGTTAGGGAGGAGTTAGTGACAAATCTAGGAAGTGGCCACACAACCAAGCTTTTGGCCAAGTTCCTCTAGTGGCTCAAAGAGACAAGGTGGTCAATCTTGATGAAGAGTTAAACACCATACACCAATTGGTGCGGCCAAGGGTTACCAAACCTCCCCCAACTGGACTACAAGAGGTTAGAGGGACTTACTGCTACCATGGTCCTTGCTTGCATATACCACTTATAGGGAGGGGAACATGACTTCCATCCTTAGTGAGAGGTGTTCAATAAGGATACAAGGCTGGGCCATAGCAATACAAGTCACTCACTTCTAAGGTGCACGATCTTGCTCAGGGTTAATATAATCTTTAAGTAGAATGTTCAAAGCTTATCCACCGAGAACGTAGAAGAATTCATTTATGTGAAACTCTATGACATAAGCGATGCTTCTTGTCCCATTTAACTATCTCTTCTTGGTTGATAACTTAGTGACTCTTGTTTATTTTGTTATAAGCAAACTTGTGCATGATGGAAATGCTTAATTTCTAGAAGATAGAGAGGAAGAAGGTAGAAAAGGTCATATTTGAGCATCAAACTTGGTTTTGAAGCATCAAAGACTGTATGGTAGTTACGTTATCTAATGACCCTTTGGTCTTTTTGCAAAGAGCTCGGGATGCTAAGCATGAATCATGGAGGATATAAGAATAGGCTAAGAGATGAATGGCTATGGTAGATAAGCTAAGGAAGCAAACTAAAATGAAGGAAGAATGTAGAAAAGCTCCAATATGAGCATAAAACCTTGGTCTTGAAGCATCAAAGACTATATGACAGTCATGTTAAGTTATCTAATGATGCTTCAATCTTGTTGCCAAGAGCTCAGTAAGTTGAGCATGAATCATGAAGGATATTGGAAGAGGCTAAGCAACAAGTGGCAATAATGGATGAGCTAAGGAAGCAAACTAAAATGGAGGCTAAGGCATCGAAAGCACAAATTGACATTAAGTGAAGGCGAACTCAAACCTTACAACTAAGCTCATAGCGGTTGAGAGATGCAACAAAGACCTTAGTGTTGAGGTGAAGAATCTCAAGGCCTAGTTGGATGAGGCTCAAGGTTAGGTACACACATATATAGCAATTACTAACTCTTTTATGTAGAGGGGGCATAAATGTTAAGAAGAGATTCACTAATTGAAAGAAGAGCCTAAATAATGCTAATAACACAGATCTTTGAACTAGAGGGCAATGGTAGTACTAACATTGGAGAAGATGGTCCTCTAAAAGATCATGGATATCATAGAATGGTGGGAGCTCTAATAAAAGAAAATGATGGAAGACATCCAAGGCACGAGAGGTAAGGATATGAAAAGTACATCCCAAATATGACCTCAACTACCTAGATTTGTTTAATGATCTAGAGGAATCCAAAGCACTTGAGGATGAGGGTGTAAAGGAGGAGCATGAGGGAAGAGAAGAGCATAACCTAACTCCAGCCCAAAGTTCCATTGCTCCCCTCCAAGCTTGATTCTCATAAGCAAATAACTGAGACTAAGATTGGCCAATGGTTAAAAGCTACTATTGATCCTTTTGTTGCCTAATGAAGAACCTCTTAAGCTTCTTTATGTTTTCTTTTTAGATATTTGTCAAAGTTGTTTTTATTGGATTTTGTAAATCTTTAAGCTAATATGCTGACCTTTAATATATAAATACTGGTGAACTTTCTTGAAATGAAGTGAAAATTTGCTTAATGTCTCCCATTCATTCTTCTCTCTCCATTACATTTCATGCAGTTGTGCTTTATCTTATTGTTGGGATGTTGACCTCAACCATGTCCATATTGATGGACTTAGTTCAATGAAAATGTTTTTAAGTGTTTTCCTTCATTTTTCTTCACTCTCCTTAGCTTTATATTCAGTTGCCCTATTTTACTTTGTAACAGGCGGGTATTCTTTAGTCGGGCCTCAACGCGGTTGAGTTCCTCTTGACTTAAGTAAGAACTCCTTTCTATGGGGAACACCTCAAACGTTTAGACCTAAGTTTGGTCTATGAAGTATGGCTTAAAGAGGTGAAATGCTTCATTCACCCTTAGGTGGGTTAAGAGCTCATTAATCCATTCACTTCGGAAGAGGATGGGAATTAAAACAATTGAGAGTCTATTCACTTAAATAGAGGTTAGTAGTTAAAGTAATTGAAAGTTCATTTACCTTGGGAGAGCCTAGGACTTAATACACCTAAAAGTATAATCATTATAATGGGTTAAATAAATTTCAAAACTACAAATTTCAAATAGGAATTGAACTTCTTCGTTAATGATATAACAATATTACTTTACATGAGCTCAAAATACACCATTCAAAAGACAACTTGAGATTGTCTACATTCTACATTTTAGGTATGAACTTACCATCAAGCTACGTTAAATTATAAGCCGCATGTCCTATAAACTCTTTAACTCTAAATGGATCTTCCTAATTAATTGCTAATTTTCCTTGATCTTCCCAAATGGATGGAGTTCTTGCTAAGTTGTAGATCTCTTCTTTGGTATCAAGATTGGCTTAGAGGTTGATTTGGTTGGTCATTATGTCCAAGGCTTAAGTCTGGAAGTTTAAGGGCTCCAGCAGTAGGCAAGAATGCTTTTGAGCTAAAGGCAATCAAAAAGGAGCCTTGTAGAAGTTTATGCGTAGTTTAGTATCCTCCAAGATGGTAAGGATTTCATCAGCCCATTTTTATTTGACTTGCTTTATCCTCTTCTTGAGAATTTTAAGGATGATCTTATTCACTACCTCAACTCAGTTGTCAGATTGTAGGTGAATAGCTAGGTATAGTGAATCTTGATGTACTTCTTCTTGTAGAAGTCTTCAAACTTATGATTGTTGAACTAGGTTCCATTGTTTGTAATCAAGGTATATGGAACACCAAACCTACTCATAAGGGAGTTTAGGACAAAGGATACAATACTCTTCTTGGTAATTTTGGTTACGGCCTTGGCTTCCATCTACTTGGTAAAGTAATTGACAACTACGATGATGTAATGTCGTTGGTTGGTTGCTTTAGAAAAAGAATCAAGGATGTCAATTCCCCATTGAGCATAGGGCTAAGGCCTAGTGAGAAGTAGGAGCTTATTGCTCAGTGAGTGCATAAGTGTGTGCTTTGGGTATTGGGCATACCTTGAGCCATTTCCTTCACATCTTCCTTCATAAAAGCCAATAATAGACAAATAGGAGAGCTTAAAGAGTGCTTAATTCTATAAAATACTTATTTATTAATTTTTGAATCCCTCTAAGCCATATACCCATTTATCACTAGCATCCTAAAGACATAAGATTTTCCTTTTTACTTTTTTTTTTTCTCTCTCTCTCTCCTTACCCGCACTAGCAAGTGATAATAAGATGTGCTACAGTCTCCATCTTTTATCCATTTTGAATTCTTGTTAGACTTTGTTTATTTCTATGGACAAGAGACTAATTCAATTGAGAACATCAATCATAAGAGCAATGATAAGATCAATGAAATGGTTTCTCATAACAATATATATCATTGACGTTGTTTTTTATTCCTATGCTTTGATGGCTTGACGACTGCCTAGGTGTCAGTACTAGACGGTAGACCCAACCAAGACATATCTGAGATATCTAACATGTTTGAGGGGGTACTAATCAATTCTTCTACACTAAAATGAACTCTTACTCAACTGCGTATTTTGTGTTTCTCGTTTTAGCTATGATACACATTTATGACTTATCTTTGGTAGGTGTAAAATGAATGGTATATTTTATATAAGGGTCTATTGTTTAGTTAAGGTTATGGACATTGCCCCCATTGTAAAATGTAAATGCATCTGCAACGGTTAATTGATGAATACTATTTGACAAACAATAATATTTCCATAACCTTAATCTTTGTATTTCATATTATTAGTGTAGTTATAAAAATTAGTTACAGCATAAATTTGATCACAGAATTCTTTGATGACTATTGGTATTATCTTGGTTACATAAAATGGCATAATATTAACATTGTTTAATATTAACTTAATTAACTTTTAAAGTATTAAATATAAGTTACAGTAACAATGTATGCCATATTAATAATTAATATACAATATAATACTAATACTATGTCATATTTATCTAGGGTAGAAACATGAATTCATGTTAATACAGTCAAGTCCACTCTTAAGTATACCATAGTTATTCATTAAATGGTCTATACTCGAATTTCATATGACAGTCTCTTCCATAGCCTCAAACTTAATATTTTAAAAGCTAACATATATCATTAAAAACAATATTTCATAAATGAATTTAATTAACAGCTATCTATACTTTCTTGGCTATGTAAAATTATTGTTATATTAATATCAATTATATATAATAAAATTTTATTAAAATGAAAACACAAATAAATACTTAATAAATGAATATAAGTATACCATTGATTAATTTATAACTACAATGTAATATTTATTCTAATAATATGTCATATCTATTTAGGTTTAAGAATGGTAATTCTGATTTATATAGTATATTCGTGGACAATTAGATAGATAACATAGAAAAAGGGCCAAATCTAATAGAAAGTTTTATATGATTGGAAAAATTTAACAATGTGCCAAAATTTAATATTTATATCTTATTAGATATAGATGAGTCAGGACCACCAAAGTTAAGAGAAAATTTACTAAAACAAAATTATACAATTACAATCAGCCTAACCTTATTAGGCTAAAATGATATGGCATATTTTTAGTACAATATCTTAAGGTAGTTATTAATCTACATTCTAATTTGTATAAATTATTATATACGTTAATTAATCATTTACAAAACAATTGAACAGCAAAAGAGAAAGAGGAAATTTAAAGTATATTTTCGTAACTTCAAATATATATATATATATATATAAACCTCAATCAGTAGCTGAAGCATCATTACCATTATTACTTAAAAGACTATATATATAATGGTTTTAAGATTTTGATGATGGTTTAAGGGTAGATACATATTTGTGGAAGCTTTAAAAACGAGAAAGCATATTAGAGAGACTAAGGGATGCATTCATACTTAGACCAGTAGTATTGGAGGGGCATTTATAATTTGCTACGGATGTAATGGACCCTCATAGCAATACTATATATATCCATCTTTTTTATGGACCAACAGTGTAAGACATGCAACGTAAATTATGCAGCTTAAAGGTTGACATCTACCAAGGAAATTCCACTGAGTTAATTAGAGCATTTTTATCTAATAGGAATTTTAAAATTTTCTTTTATTGCTATATTAGTTTCTTTAGGAATTTTGCACTTTGTCCTTAAGTTCCTTTAACAGGATTTCTTAACACTCTTCTATAATTTTGTAGATATCGAGTCTAGTTTTTTCCTTTCAGTTTTATATAAATTAGTTTTCTTTAAATTGATTATTATTAAATCCTACCCATTTAATACTGACTCTCGATTAAGGTTTAAGGAAAATCGGTTCTTTTTAAAATGTCTTTGGAATCACTACTCGACTGGAGTTGGAAAAAAGAGTTTAAGTTATAACCAATTTGGTAAATTAGTTATAACTTAGCTACAAGTTCAACAATAAAACCAATTTTATAAAATGTTTTTAAAACTATAGATCTTGATCCAATTGTTAGGATTTTTAAACCTTTACGGATACCATTAACTTACCAATTTTAGTCTTAATCTCAAAAATCACCATTCAATTCTATAAAACAGAACTCAATTATTGGTTAATCGAATTGAATAACTTGAGTAATTTAAACTAAAAAGGAAAAATAGGTTTTTCTTCTTCTTTTTTTTTTTTTATTATCGCTCTATAAGTACTTACATACTCGCTATTTAGAATCAAACGTATGTAGTTCTTTTTCTGTAAAATGTTAGTAGGTTGGGTTTGTTTTAATTTAAAAATATGCCGAGTTTACGTTTTTAACCTAATTTGGTTTATTTAAGGAAATTTCTAAAAAAAAGGTCCTAAATTGAAATTTTTATTTTTTTGAAAAGTTCTAAAGAGCCCTAATTTTGAAAAAAGTCCATTTATTTTATTTATTAAAAAAATAATTTTTCTAGGTGGTAAAATTTTATCCATTCATTTATTTATTAATTATTTATTTATTTTATTTTATCTATTTCTAAAAAAATGGGCTATTCTTTCTCCTTTTTTTTTGCTTTTCTTCTCTTTTTTCTTTTTCTCTATTTTTTTTCTTTTCTTTTCTTTTTATTTTTTATTATTATTGCACTTGCATGGAAAACAAAAAAAAAAACGAAAAAATAAATAAATGAAAAATAAAATTATGTAGACCGAGTCGGCTAGGTCAACTTAGGTCGACTTAAGTTGGTTCAGTCGACTTTGGTTGACTTGGGCAGTCAGATTGGAGTGTCTTACCAAAGGTTTTTGGGCTTGAGGATTCCAAAGGTAGTGGCAGTTTTTGCTGAAAACCGCCGTAGAGCAGGCTATCCTAAAAAGAGAGAAGAACTATGTTAGAGAGAGAATGTGTAGTGTATGTGTTCCTTAGAGTGATTCTTGTGCTTATGTTATGTTGAAAGTGAAGAATGAAGGCCTACTTATACTGTAAGTACAAGGCCTAAGCTAGGAAAATAAAAAAAAATTTGAATTAATTCGTCGGCATCCATTAATGGGTTTTGTCNAGTTAGGAAAATAAAAAAAATTTGAATTAATTCGTCGGCATCCATTAATGGGTTTTGACCCAAAAATTGAATTTTTTTTTTCATTTTTGAGCTCGATTTTAATTGCATTATCAATTAAATTTAGATTAGTTTTGGGGTAAATTCAATAATATGCCATGTATATTACACGATTTCACCATTAAATTGGTGAAATCGTGTAATAAAAGCAGTCAAAAAATGACCTAAAGTAGCTTAACCAAGGAGGTAAAGAAGTTGGGAATTTGCAAAAAAAAAATAAATGAAGAAGAAGAATAGGGGAGCGTAGGTCATATGCAAGGCACATGTCACGTGCCCCCATGCATGCGTGCATTACACGTGCGTGAAAGAAAAAAAAAGTGGGGTGCGCTCTTGCTGCGTGTACAGGGCCTTAGGCCCTGTTTGTCAATTGCAAATGGACTAGGTTTTAAAACCTAGTCCGATCCCCTTTCCAACCCCTTTCCCCCTTTTTTTATTAATATTTATATACTTAAATATAAAACTAACTAAAATAAATAAATAAAAGTAAGAATCTTAGCACTCTTTTAAATTTTTTTACTTTTTTTTATCTTAAAATTCCTTCTTTTTATAGTTTTTCTAAATTTTATATTTTATATTTTTTGTGTGAATTTTCTAATTTTATTATTTTTTCTAAATTTTTCCATTTCCTTGAATTTTTCTAAATTTCTTTTTTTTTTCTTTTCTTTGATTTTCTTTTTTTTTTTTTTGTGTTTTTCCTGATTTAGGACTTCTTATCATATTGAAATGAAATGAAATGAAATAAAATAAAAGAGGGAAAAAATTTGGTATCTACATCTACCCCTCTTTGTGGTAAAGTTTGAACAAAACTTTGCTATAAAGACAAAAGAAATTCTATTTTCGCCTAGAGATGACCTTGTAACGATTAACTAGCTATCATATACTTAATTTACTAGGCATTTAGTGAAGAAATGAAGCATGGTTATACCCTTCTATGCTCATTAACATAGGCAAGAGTGTTTTTAAAGGACTAGCAAACTTAGGATTGATGTAGAGAACCTAGTGTGCCTCTCTAAGCTCACTAACTTAGGTAAGAACATCTTTAAGAGACTAATAACTCTAAGCTGGGATCGATTTGGAAAACCTGGTTATGCCTCTTTAGGTTTACTAACCTAAGTAGGAGTGTCTCTCAGGGATTAGCAACTTTAAGTTGAGATCGATCTAAAGAAAACCTAGGTAAGAGCATCTCTAAGGGACTAACAATCCTAAGTTGAGATCGATTTGTAAAACCTGGTCATATCTTTCTAGGTTCACTAACCTAGGTAGAAGCATCTCTCAGAAACTAGCAATCCTAACCTAAGATCGATTTGAAGAACCTGATTGTGCCCTTTTGGGCTTACTAACCTAGGAGAGAGCATCCCTAAGTTGGAATCAATTTGGAAAACCTGGTCATGCCCTTTTAGGTTCACTAACCTAGGTAAGAGCATCTCTTGGGAACTAACTAACAACCCTAAGTTAGAATTGATTTGGAAAACCTAGTCGTACCCTTCTAGGCTTACTAACCTAGGTGGGAGCATCTCTTGGGGACTAGTAGCCCTAAGTTGGAATTGATTTAGAGAACCTAGTCGTGCCTTTCTAGGCTCACTAACTTAGGTAGGAGCATCTCTCGGGAACTAACAACCTAACCTGGACTTAAAAGAAATGCCTAATAGGCTCGTTAAAAGAATATTGGTAAAGGAAAGTGCCGTATGAGCTCATTAAGAAGCATTGATGAAGGGAAGCACCCTATGGGCTTGCTAAGAGGAAATGATGAAGAGAAGTACCCTATGGGCCTGCTAAGAGGAATTGATGAAGGGAAGTGCCCTATGGGCTCGCTAAGAGCTTGAAGAGGGTTTAATAGATGGAAGACGGGATAGCGTCCTAAATGTTAGCTGGAACTCAAAAAAGAATAGAAGAGGAGATAGCACTCTAAGAGCTAACTTGAACCCTAAGAGAAATTGATGAAAGTAAAGGTAGTGCTTTGAAAGTTGGCTAGGCACTAAAAGATGGTGCAAAAGGTAAGCGCCTTATAGGTTGGCTCAAAAGGTCATATAGTCTAAATGCAGATGTAATGTTCAGAAACCAATGCACTAACATTGTATGGAAATACTTACTTGGTTTTGTTGATAGTGCCTAAACTGTCAAACCTTTTCTTAGAAAGTCCCATCAAAACTAACTAACTCTTTCTTTGATCCTTTGTTGTTAACCTAATTGATTTTTATACAGAACCTCTAGGACTCTACCAGCTCTTTTAGAGATATCATAGAAATGCCACCCACTGTTTTTACCTTTCCAGAACCTTTATGAATTGAAGCCCTTGTTTTCGGCTAATAAATATCTACTATGAGGTGATTGCTTATTTAGATTTTGCACTTCCCTGAAAAATAGACAATGGAACTCCCCATCGAGAGGGATCAATTCGTAATAAAGTATTTTAAAGAGTTTTGTCAATTACCAATATCTTAGATCTCACTTCTCAACTTCTCTCATGTTTTCAGTGTTTAGGTTTGATTAAATGGAGTAAGGGGAATTGGACCTTTCAATGGAGAGGGTAATTGTTCCAACATCGACAATGGCTAAGGATACCAACTTTGCTTATAGATAATGAAAATTAGACCATAATGACATTCAAAATAATTGGCATTTTCGTGTTTTGAGCAAAAATTTCCATTAACTTCTCATCGGTAGTATAACTTTACAGCATCAACATTTACAGGGTCTCTCAATTCTGGACCATCCATTTGAGACAAAATTAAACCCCTCCTGGTAATACTCACTTCACGACATAAAGGCTTTCATAATTAGGAGCAAATTTTCCTCTAGAGTCTTGTGCATCGGAGAGAGCCTTTCTTGGTACTATATCACCCTCTTTGTAGTTTTGGGGTCATACCTTCTTATGGAAAGCCCGAGCCATTCTTTGTTGAAAACAATGATTATGACATAAGGCTGTCAATCTCCTTTTGTCAATCAAATTTAATTGTTCAATGCGCTTCTTTACCCAATCGGCTTCATCCAAGTGGGTTTTTGATAATACTTTGAGCAACAAGATCTCAACCTCTATTGGTAACACCACTTTAGTGCTATATACCAAAGAGTTAGGTATTGCCCCAATCGAATGGCAACATCTCATATCAGTCTTTATATGTAACATCCATTTTTTTTAATGATTCTTTTGAGGATTTTATTGATTGCTTCAATGGCTCCATTCATTTGGGGTCAATAAGGCGTAGAGTTCCTATGAATGATCCTAAACTATTGGCACAATTTTGACATAAGCTTATTATTGAGATTGGTGCTATTGTTAGTGATGATCGTTTATGGAGCCTTGTATCGGGCTAAGATATCTCTCTTGATGAAATTAACTATGACCCCTTTAGTAACACTCAAGTAAGACGAGGCCTTAACCCATTTGTTGAAGTAGTAGATGGCGATTACTATAAAGCGATGCCTATTGGATGCTTTTGGAGTAATTAGGCCAATGATATCTATTCCCCACATTGAAAAAGGCCATGGTGCCGAGAATGTATGTAATTCTTGAGGCGGGGCGTTTATCTTATTTGCATGAACTTGGCATAAGTGACAACACTTGACATGTTTGATGCAATTGCTTTCCATTATTGACTAGTAATACCCTAGTCTCATGATTTTCTTAGCCAACATATAACCGTTCATGGAAGGGCCACATACTCCTTCGTGTACTTCTTTCATTAACATCTCAGCTTCCTTGTCGTCTACATACCTTAAAAGTGTATCGTCAAAAGAGCGCCGGTATAAAATGGACACGCTTATTAAGAATTCAGTGGCCAATCTCCTAATCATCCTTTTGTCCTTTTTCTCAGCCTCTTTAGGGTATGTGCCTTGTTGTCGAAACATTTTAACATTATGGTACTATGACTTTTGGTCATTCGTACCCTTAATTGCTAGACAGAAGGCGGGCTTATCTTCAATTTCAATAGTGAGGGCCTGAATCTCGACCCCACCGAATATTTGGATCATAGATGCTAGAGTGGCTAAGGCATCAACAAATTGATTATATGTCCTCGATACGTGATTGAAGGTGATTTCTTTGAATTTCTCCATCAATTCAATCAACTGCTGGTGATAAGGTACTAGTTTAGGATCCTTCGTCTTGTATTCTCCTCAAGCTTGGCCGATAACGAGTGAAGAGTCCCCATACACTTCTATTTCTTGGATATCTTTATCTAAGGCTATTTTAAGTCTCATGATGCATGCTTCGTATTTAGCGATATTATTGGTGTATGGGAAAATGAGCCTTATAGCTACAAGATATTAAGTACCTTTAGAGGATATCGATATTACCCTAATTCCACACCCGGATACATTGGCCACCCTATCGAAGAACATCTTCCATTTTAGTGGTTCATCATCTTCTCTTTTATCAAAGCTTCCTTTAACTGCTAAAATACCTTCATCGAGGAAATTAACTTATACCTTTTGAGGGGTATTATCGAAGGGATTTTCTACTAACTAATCTGTTAAAGCTTGCTCCTTGATTGAATTTTAGTTCGCGTACGTAATGTTGAACTTTTGTAGTAACATTTGCCACTTTGAGATTCTACCAATTAGGACCAATTTGTCTGCTAAGTACTTCAGGTGGTCATATTGAGTCAGCAATTCAATCTATTAGTAAAGTGTGTATTGTTTGAGCCGATGCATTACCTAGACCAAAGCATAGCAGGTTCTTTCAATTTCTAAATATTTCTATTCCCCTTTAGTAAATTTCTTACTCAAGTAATATACAGCCCGTTCTTTTCCCTTCTTTGTCTTTCTAGCCGAGCATATACCCTATGGATTCCGATAATATTATTATGTATAGAAATAAAGGCTTCCTAGGTTTTAGAGCTACAAAAATTAGAGGGTTCATGAGGTACTCTTTGATCGTTATAAAGGCTTGCTCACAATCTTCATCTCAATTGATCTTAGCATTCTTTTTCAACAACTTAAATAAGGGATGTTACTTATTTATGAGTTGAGATATGAACTGGGCTATATAGTTTAAACAGCCCAACAAGCCTCTGCTTTCTTTGAGTGTACGTGGAGGAGACAAGTTGACTATTGCTTTAACTTTGTCAAGGTCTACTTCGATGCCCCTTTGGCTGATTATGAAACCCAACAATTTCCCTAACATCACTCCAAAGGTACACTTCTTTAGGTTAAGCTTCAACTAGAATTTTCTCAACTTATCAAACAATCTTTTCAAATTATTCACATGATTTTCTCCTCCCTTAGATTTTACAATCATATCATCAATATATACTTCAACTTCTTTATGTGTCATGTCGTGAAAGATTGTTACCATGGCCCTCTGATAAGTTGCCCCAGCATTTTTTAGTTTGAAAGGCATTATTTTGTAGCAAAATGTGCCTTAAGTTGTGATAAATGTTGTCTTCGCTTTATCTTCTTCGGACATTTGAATTTGATTATATCTGGAGAATCCATCCAAGAAAGAGAAAAGATGGTTTTTAGCTATATTATCGACCAAGACATCAATATGGGGCAAGGGGGAATTATCTTTAGGGGTTGCTTAATTAAGGTCTTGAAAATCTACGCACACTTTGACTTTTCCATTTTTCTTCATTACTGGTGTAATGTTGGTTACCCACTCGGGATAATTAAATACCTCAATGAAACCAACCTCCAATAATTTTTTGACTTCTTCCTTAATCTTTAATAGGACATCCGATCGGAACCTTCTTAACTTTTGTTTCTTAGGTTTGATATCCTCTCGTATAGGTAAGCGATGGACCACAATTGATGGATCTAATTTGGACATATCTTCATAAGACCACACAAACACATCTTGGTATTCAGATAGTAGCGTAGTCATTTTAGCCTTTTGTTCTTCTTTCAAATTCCCTCCAATCTTTAACATTTTAGTGTTGTCATCAATCCCAACATTAATCATCTCAATTGGCTTGTCAATGGAAATTCTACTCATTTCATGTTTCTACCAGCTTTCTTGCACGTCATTATGGTCATTGACATTACTCACAATGACTAACTTAGTAGGGCCAGAGGTGATATCAATATTTTCATCACTTATCTAGGCAAGGTATCCATGGCCTTTATTTAAAGCATTGGATCTAAAAAAAAAAAAA
>JAMXBB010000001.1:134799965-134833970 GCA_024138015.1 Lumnitzera littorea | reverse complement strand
AGTGGTGATAAAGGCTGGACTCAACCCCACGGAAAAGTGATGAACACAGAAATTGAACATGTGCTAAACGCAAAATGCTTCAATGCGAATGTGGTGGTGTGCATACATAAACTAAAATTTCATAAACCGCAGTTTTTACGTTGACTTATGGAATATCTCCTTACTCAAATAGATAAATATAGACGAGTGATATATTCTTATCCATTCATATTCATCAATAATCATAATCTCAAGTAGTGCATAAGTACTATTCAATTTTTTCCCTTGGATAATTGAAAATGAAACCTCAAGAGTTATTTTTGTTTCTTTCTAAAATAGTTTTAGAGGATCCATTTTTTAGATAATTTTATACCAATTTACTTAATAACTTGCATAATTAACCTTTTTTTTTTATAAATTTTCTACAGAAATTTTGAAATAAATTTTAATTTGCCTTTTCCTTCTTATCGTTTTCAATAAATTGCACAACAATTTTCTTGTACCATGCTTGGACCATCTTGAACCAATTTTTTAAAAGCATTTTGTGTATTAACTCTCCTATTTTATTCCAAAATTTTATTAAGCTATATTATAATTTTTTATTTTATCTAGCTTTTCTCCTTCTTTTGTTCCTCTTTGTAACAAGTTATTCTATCCAACTTTATTTCATTTATCCTTCATGGACAATTTTATACAAATTGTTTCAATTAGTCGACATATTGATTAGAAAACCTTCTCTGTAATATTTTTTATAATAACTCTTAATTCTCTTTAAAAAAGATTACTTATGACGATAAAGAAAATCAAGGAATAAACTTTTGGTAGTAAATATCTTTTTTAAGTTTTATTTTACACAGGATTATAATATCTTGGTTCACCCAAAAAATTAAATTCTAAGCTTTTTGGAAACAATCTCGATTTTCATTCAAACTTTACAATGATATAAAAAAGTAAGATAAAGTTAATTTTTCAAAATCTAAAAGTAATAAGAATTTTATTTAGTTGTAAACTTGATTTTAAGTTAATTTAAGTTTTATTTTATTTTTTTGCTAGAATTTAAGTTTGATTGCTATAACTAAAAACTCATAATTCTAGCCCCCAAACATAAAGAAATGACAGAAATTGGTTAAAAGAATTGTGCATTTCAATAAATTGAAGCTAAAAAGATTGAATGAGTTTAGTTAGCCCAAGCCCACATGTCATAAGTGCAAATGCAAGCCTAACAATTCGATATGTCAAAATATGCATCATAAGCCTAGTACCCAACTATCTAGCTAAGTAACCCATTCAGTTGGGCTAAGCCCAAGCCCCCTAGCAATCAATCCAACAAGACACGTAGTTTGCCATGCACAACAAACAACACACGATTTAGTTCACAATATGAGATAGTGGTTTCAACTTCTAAATAGAACATGGTATGGAATGCTATGTCTATATCTAACATACTTGCTATTATATGTGGAATCATGATTGGTTGAGAGTAGATATACTATGTTTACTCATGGCTCATAAAGAATCTTGAAATAAGAGGACCTAATAAGATTTCACTTAAGTGAATTCCAATGCTAAGTTGTTTATTGAAATGATGACTATATGGTAAAATGCATATGCTTAACATGGCTAAAATTGTATTTGCCTCGTAAAATGTGGTTGTGCTAAAATGCTTGAGATATCATTGATGTATTCATGGTACGACATGCAAAGGGACTTATTAGTTAGATTTTTACTTAGAAAACGAGCTTTCATACAACCAAAGTACTTGGTTTTGCAAAGTTAGGTTTTAGGCATACAAAACTATATAACATTTGCAACCTTCCTTCATGTAGTTCTTTATGATTGACTAGGTCAGCTTTGTTAGGTATTGACAAGGTTAATTGGGTTTTTGACTAGTTCCAAGACTTCATATCCAAATGCTAGTGATGTTAACTAGTCGAATGTGGACTAAGATACTAGTCAGTACATGTTACATGCATTAGCTTAGCATTATATTTCATCATGTTGATACACCGATTTGGAAATTATGTATATGTTGTTTATCTGTTATGTTGCATACTATGTTATCCACTTACCTAACTTAACAGGATGCTTAATGGCTGCTTATTTACCTTGGAGTATAAACACTAGCTAAGAGGGCACCACTATAGCTAAGGGATGTTAAGAGTGAAGCCTATAACATATGTTTATAAAGTTTTATGAATATGTTGTTATGTATTGATGGGGAGAGAGAGAGAGAGAGAGAGAGAGAGAGATCTATCTCTATATGTTTGTAAATAGCTAAGGTTCAAATGTATCTACCCCATTTTTTTTTTTTTTTACAAATGGTATTATCTCTTTTGAGTTGGGGCTCTAGTGTAGCCAACCCCTATAAGGACTACATCTACAAGAAAAGATAAAATATTATATTTAAATAATTTGAAATATACAACATAAATTTGAATTTTGTAACTTTAACATCTTGCAAAGATAAATTATTTATTTCATTTTTTTCAATTAGAAGATATTGTAGTGATTGGGTTTTGTGACATGTGTCAACTAAGAATGTAATTGCTTCTAAAGATTACATTAAAGCAATCTCGGTTAGAGAGCTTTGACTATAGTTTTCCGCATCATAAATTTCCAAATAAAGAAACCTACATAAAACTACTAGAATAATGTGCTAAAGTAATGCATGACAAGGCTCCTTAGACCCTTGAATGTTGCTTTTGATTGACGTAAACATGATAATATATTTGAAGCATACTCGCTTAAAAGTCTCACATCTTTGATTAAGTTGCATACTTCCTTCAACACAATGACTTATGCAATCTATAGACAACCAAACAATATGAAGTGATTTGTGGTTGCCAATATGGTTTTGAATCTTTTCAATGCTTGTGATAATATGTTGGTTTAAAGGTTTGAAAGTGGATTAACCAAAGATCTAAAAGTAGAATTGAAGCTTTAGCTAACCTCTTGGTAACGAGGGAACATGGTCTAAAATAATAGAGGATGAAAAAGGAAACTCATAAGCTAGAGCAAAGGATTTGACTCTCGAGTGACCACTGTAAATTGGTTCTTAAAACTTCTGAACCGACTCACTTCTTTTGCATGTTTACTTAGAATTGATTCATTTTTTATCCCCTAAATTCAGTTAAGAAATTTTCATAATTGAATACGATTTCTAAAGATCTATAAGCGAAGAACTAATATATGTTATTGATGATCTCAATAGATCTAAGTTGGACATTGTCTTACCTCTTAGACTCTTGGATTGTGAGCTTGATAGTATAGGTATCCAATGATTATGGTTGTTGATTGTAAGGATATAATTTATGCAATCGAACTAATATGTAAACTTAACTTAATAAATTGTTTGTTGCGTGTGCTTGGTGATTCGATCCAACAACAACACCCTTAAAGTAAAGCTGGGGCTACAAGCTTAGTCTTAGAAAATGGTAGATTCTAGGCACTTAAGCTACCTTAATGGTGGCCTATCGAGTAGTTGATAATGAGAAACAGTCTCGATGTAATGGTCACCAGCGCATTAATGGTAGCAATTGAATAATAGTTGTATCTCCTGTATAAGATTGCTTTTCATTTGGTATGGAGATCAATTGCTCCATACTGCCCCTGATAGCCCTCTATGGGATTGAACCTCGCTTAGCCTTTGTTTGAAGGAGTCATGAGTACTCCTCATTTGTTGCTTTGTTAATGCACTTTAACTAAAGTTATAATTGAACCTTGCTTGTTGCTTTAGAGTAGGTATGTATGCCTCATATCGGATATGATTGCAATTATTGTGTACCGAGTCTAGTAAAGCTAAATCTTTATTCTTTTAGGTAAGGAAATTCTCTTTGTGGTTATGATAACTCATAATCAACTAGGTATGGGACTGGTGTAGAAGCGAGTAGATAATAAGAAATCTTAGCTAGACTTTTTTTTTTCTTCTTAAAAGTTTCAAAAGGGTTTGTAATAAGAAGATATCATAAATTTTGAACTTTTATCTTTTTATTCCAATTCAAGCTTGCATACGCGCATGTGGTTTTGAATTAGCTTAAGTTAAGAGCTTTGGGTTTGTTGGAGGCCAGTATGGCTAAGTACTCAATATGTTTGAGTAATTATAAATCTACTATAGTTGTTTTTATAAATTTTTAAAAATTGGTCTAGAAACATATGAAACTCTGCTGGATTTTTGAAAAATTTAGCAATTTATACTTTCAAAGACTTAATATAGTGCTTTTGAAAATTTAAAGCCTAATAGAAACCCATGTTATTAAGTAAGTCTTGCATGTACATAGTAGTTGTCGACGTCATTTTAGGTTCTAGGATGTGATATTAAATATGTAATTTACTAGACATAGATAACAAGGTTAACAATGCAAAGTTGTTGTAAAATGTGAATTCAATAATTAATAAATAAAAAGGATTTAGGAAAATATAAAAAGTTTATAAAAATAAGAGAGTTAACATGGCATGTAATTGGGTTTAAGTAGTAGGGTAAAAAGGTCTGGAGAAAATTTGGTTTCCTTACTACCCCTCATCTTCCCCTACATTTCTTCTTGGCAAACCAAAAAACTCATAAGAGAACTCTCAAGAAGATCATTAGGGTTTGGATTCAACAAGTTTTGTATGTTTCAAGTGAAGCAAAACCTAAGATTTTGTGAGGAAATAGCAAATATAGGTAAGTTACAACATACACTCCATGGAAATTTGTTTTCTCTAAAATTGGTGAGAAAAACTTAAAGAAATTCATTTTTATAGAAGTCAAGGAGTGGGAGTTGCAGATTGGAGTACCTTCATACCAGAAACAACAAGTAAGTCTCTCTTAAACCCTTAATTTATCTCAAGATTCATTCTTGTTAAAGGTTGTATTGATTGAATTTATTTTTGAGAGAGTTTGGGGTGTGTTGTATAAATTGTTGGTGAATGATTGATTGATGTAGTGGGCATTAAAAAAGAAGGTTTTGATGATGAAAAGTTAGGTTAAGTTAGTAGATTAAAGTTTGATGTAATGCTTGAGGGAGAAGTGAAAGTTTTGTAAGGTTTCGTGAAATAAATTCTCCAAAATTGCAGAATCTATTTGAACTAGCCAACTAGTTCTAATGGAATCGCAAGGCTAGTTAGCACGATCATAAAATGCTAGTGAGAGTGATTTGGCTAATCCGAAGTGAACTATACGCCTGGTCCTACTTAGTAGTAAGAACGGTGTAATTAGTCTTGAGTGAACCATGTGGCTAGTTGAATTTCTTTCTTTTTCTTCTTCTATTCCTTTTTCCTAACTCATTTTCTTTACATTCAAACCTAATTTCTAAAGTGTATTTTTGTCGAGCCCTATTTTATTTTTCCTTAACTTAACTTATATTAATCCCTACTCACTTAATATAAGTTACTCAACATAAAACTAGGGAAACATTTTTCTTTTAAAAAAATGTTAAAAAAAATAAAAAAATTGGAGTCGCCAACCAGTTAAACTAAAAAATAAAATTAAGGTTTTCAGGTGGGAAAACCCCTTAACATATCCATTAGTCTGCAAATATTCTAAAAATTATTTTTTAAAAAAATTAAGCCAGAAAATCCAAGTTCGAGAGTTAACTTATTAAGATTAAGTCACCATATAAAGAAAAAAAAATAATGAACTTTTATTTTTTATAATTTTTCTAAAAATACTAAAATATTTATAGATATGCAAAAATGTAGTTAAGATGAATTTAAAATATATACATTTCTTTTTAAAAAAAAAAAATTTTTTTTTAATTTTTTAAATGGTTGCCCTGGAAGTGTCTACGTATCTACTAGTTGAAATCAAACTAGTATAGTTCTAATTTTTTAGAAAAGATTTAGTAGGTTGATTTTTTTTCTTTAAAAATCAACCTAGATTTATGTTAGTTATCGATTTATTATAAAAAAAAAAAACACTTAAAAAGATCTAATTACATAAATCTATTTAAAAAAAAAAACCTTAACTAACTAAATCTTTTTTAAAAAAACCTTGATTAAGATTTTATATTTTATATTTTTATTTTTTAAAAACTACTACATATTAAAAATTAATTTTTTCTAAACTTTAAATGTAAGATCTACTAAGATACATAATTTAGAGACGTATCTTCTCCAAAGATACAGATCTTGGAGAATATATGTAACTTTTTCTAAAAAATGCAATTTTAGGTTAAAAAAAAATACAATATAACTAAAAAAAAATGAAATTTATTAAAAAATATATAATTTATCTAAAAAATTGCAAAACCGCATGACATATAGTTTATTAAAATTTATTTAAAAAAACTTGCACTAATAAAAAATTAGTAAAATAAAGTGATTAATTAAAAATAAATAAATAACTAACTAAAATAATTTACTCAATTACCTATGCGGGTTGCGTTGTAAGTTGCCGTATGATCTAACGTGACTCGTATGTGCTAATTAGTACATATGTAGCATGTGTGTTCGTGAGTGTCTAGTTGATGCTGGATAGTAGAGGATAGTGGACTGTGAGTGCTTGTATACGTGTGAATTGGACGTTAGATAGTATGGATGTGCTGTGATTGGCGTATGTATGTGTCATGGACCCTTAATAGAGACCTAGAGTTAGGAGGTTCTTACTAGCCCATATGAGAAGAACCTAAGGCCCAAGTCTAATAAAGATTTCTAAGAGGGAAGCGTCTAGAAGATCCTAAAAGATCCTAGATCATTGTGGATAGAGGGTAGGTAGCATTGTCAATATAAATGTAATATAGACCGTTAGATCGATTCAATATTAGCTATCCATTTCAAGAGGACACTTGTATATAAGGGGGACTTCCCTTAATTTGTACTCATCAGTTTCTTAAGCTTTTCTCCTTAAACTCTTTCTCCCTCTCTTGAGTATGTTGTGAGTACTTGCGAAGAAGGCTAACTTAGCTTTCTTTAGAAAACTTGAAGAGTTTAAGTACCATACATATGAAGAAGACTAAACATTCCACACATAATAAGTGCTATCGAAGCCCTAGGTTTAAGCTAGAAACAAGATTGATGCGGTTGAATACGATGGAGCTCCAATGACTCCTTTTGGTGCATGTGAGTTGACCAATCCAGTATTATCCAAGGGGATGAGTTTTCCTACGGAGATCAGGTTAGCAAGGCTAAAGCTAGTCATGGGGGACTTAAAGGATCAGGCAGATGGGGTTGACAACAGTATGAAGAAGCTAGAGGATGAACTTCCAAGGAAGATGCTGTTAGCCTTGAACTAGGCAATAGGTGACCTTCAGAAAAAAGGACAACAATTTGGAGGGGATGGTAGTTACCTTAAGAAGGGAGGTCGAAGGGTTGCAAGTTATATTACAACAAGGCCATGTTGTTGGCCATAGGTTAGTTTAAACGGGACCTATAAGGAGGATTGACATTCTAAAACCAAAGCCTTAATCGGCAACTAGGAATGCAAAAGAAATTGATAACTTATGGAACTTGGAGCGATACTTTGATGCTTTAGGAGTGTTGGATAATGCTTCCAAGCTTTGTTCAGCTCCTATGTTCTTAGAAGATGTAGCTACGCTATGGTGGCAAAGGAGGTCAGAAGGTGCTTGGTGAGGTGTTAACGACATAACCACTTGGGAAGACTTCAAGGCAGAATTGAAGGCCCAATTTTACCCTAGCAATGCCTAGAAGGATGCTAAGGCCTGATTAAGAAGGTTACAACATAAGGGTTCTATTCAGGAGTATGTGAGAGAATTCTTCGAGTTGCTTTTAGAAATCTCAGATATGAGGGACAAGGATGCCATGTTTGCCTTCCAAGATAGGTTGCAAGGGTGGGCCCCAACAGAACTAGAAAGGTAAGGAGTCTAAACCCTTGTCCAGGTTATGGCTATTGTAGCAGCCTTAATTGAATTTAAGTGTAGTGATGGACCTAGAGATAATGGTAAGAAGGATGGACCTTGGAAAGGTGGGGGAGATGTTGAAAGAGTAGAGTTCGATTCTAGAAGAGAGGGTCCAGTACAGGCATGGAAAGGTAATGCCCCTAAGCCTCTACGGGAGTCTTCCCAGCGTAGGTTCTCTTACCTCTTATGTACAGGCCCTCATAAAGCTAGGGAATGTCCAAATTGAGCCAAGTTAGCAATGCTATGTGCTAGAGAGGAGGAAGTAACCCATAATGACACTAAATTGGGTGCCTTGAAACTCTTGAATGGCATACAAAGTAAGCCTACTTATGAACCGAAGGGACTAATGTATGTGGAAGTGCAAGTCGTAGGTCACAAGATGAATGCCTTGGTAGATATGAGGGCTACCAACATTTTCATCTCAAAGGAGGTAGTTGCCAAGATAGGGTTAAACATTAAGAAAGGATGAGGAAAGCTCAAGATGGTTAACTCTAAAGAGATACTGATAGCAGGAGTAGCTCAAGATGTAAAATTTCAAGTGGGATAATGGAATGGGAAGGAAATGCTGGAGGTAAATCCCCTGGATGACTACGATTTAGTAATTGGCATGACCTTCCTCAACAAGATCCGTGCATGTATTATGCTAGCTTCCAATTGTATTTTTGTCATGGATAAGGCTTGAGAATGTGTTGTTCTAGTTAGCCAAAGTTCTGGTCCAACTACAAAGTTGTTATCCACCATCCAGTTATTTAAGGGGGTAAAGTGGAATGAACCTACGTTCTTAGCTACCCTAAAAGTAGAAGATGAGGTCCCAAAGAAGCAAGAGATACTGGAGATGGTCCAGGAAGTATTGAGGGAGTTTAGTGATGTAATGCCGAAGGAACTCCCCAAATGACTTCCACCTCAAAGGGAAGTAGATCATGTAATCGAGTTAGAGCCTAAGGTTAAACCCCTGTTAGCGGTTCCTTATTGTAGGTCACTTCCTGAATTAGAAGAACATCGGTAGCAACTCACAAAACTATTGGATATTGGGTATATCTACCCCTCTAAAGCACCTTACAGTGCCCTGGTCTTATTTCAAAAGAAGTATGATGGATCACTGTAACTGTGCATAGACTATACGGTTCTTAATAAGATAATAATCTGAAACAAATACCCTATACCTGTGATAACTGACTTATTTGATTAGTTGAATGGGGCAAGATACTTCTCCAAGTTAGACTTGAGGTTAGGTTATCATCAAAACTAAATTGCTGAAGGGGATGAGCCAAAGAACATATGTGTCATTAGGTACGGATCTTTTGAATTCCTTATTATGCTATTTGGGCCAACTAACACCCTAGCCACATTTTATATCTTAATGAACTAAGTCCTCGCCCCATTCTTGGACCAATTTATGGTAGTATACCTAGATGATATTATGGTTTATAGTAAGACCCTTGAAGATCATGTGCAGCACTTGAGATAAGTTTTCTCCACCTTGAGGGAAAACCAATTATACGTGAAGTTAAAGAAGTGTTCATTCGCCCAAGAAGAGGTGGCCTTCTTGGGTCATGTGGTGGGATGAAGGCAAATCAAGATGGACAAGGCTAAAATCTAAGCTATCTACGAGTAGGAACGACCCTCTAAGCCAATTGAATTAAGGTCAGTTTTAGGACTTACCAATTACTATAAGTGGTTCATTTAAGGATATTCCGAAATCGCAGTACCCTTGACGGACTTACTTAAGAAAGATACAAATTGGCAATAGAATGGAAGATGTCAGGAAGCCTTTAATGGATTAAAAGAAGCCATTATGAAAGAATCAGTTCTAGCCTTACTAGACTTCACTAAATCTTATGAGGTATATACTAATGCTGATGACTTTGCTATTGGTGGGGTTCTTATGCAAGAGGGACACCCATTGGTGATGCAAACCAGACCAAGAACAAACAAGGCCAATCACTGAATGGATCCAAGCTTGCTGAAAGCTTGAAAAGGAAGTGATGAAGAATGTGTGAAAGAATGAAAGTAAATGAAAAGTAAGTAAAAACCCATGAACAACTCCAATGGATATGACGCACCAATAGAACTTCCGAAGACTTACGGTAGAACTTAATATGATGCACGAGATGGTCCAGTGAGATTACTTACCCCCTAGCTTAGCTTAAGGGTTAAGATAAGAGTGAAATAAATGTAAACAAGCAATGTTTACAAGAGGAAAAATGTCAAGTATACTAATGTTCAATTTGATTACAGCTACAAATATAAGGAGTATTTATACCCAATAAGTTAGGGCAATTTGCCTAAAAGGGAAAATACAAAAAGAGTATCACCCTAAGGAAGTAATATACAAGAATATAAAAGGGTAAAAATGAAAATTCAAGAAAAGCAATTATTAGTGTAGCAAATTCTACATGTAGCAGTAATACATTGGCGAGGCCGTTGGAGGATGCAGGCAAAAGAGTATGATTAGATTGCTGGTTCGAGTAGGGGTGACTAAGGATCAGTCCGGGGTTGCTCTTTTGGCACCTCGGTAAGGGTGAGGTCGAGTGGTTTGTCGGCTCGGATATGAGTAAGTACTTGATAATGGCCTAGCTGTTATCTCGACAATCTACAATTCGATACTTCAGAGAGATAGGCGATCATTCGCCTTGGCATATAGAGTGACTCGGTAAAGAGATACTCGACTTCAGTAGGAGTTGGCTAGAGCAAGAGGTCTGTCTTACTAGCCCTTCTAATCTTCGGGCTCAGTTGTAGGTCAAAGGCTTAGTAGCCCAATTCTTATCATTTCTTCTAGGTTAATTTGGATCTGGGATCAAATTCAAATGGTCTCTAGTCAGTTCTCCGTTAGGGTGATATGGACTAAGGTCGGTAATGTTAAAGGTATCAAAAACCCCATAGTCATTGAGCAACTCCAATTTTGTAAGCATTATCATTGATCATCTAGAGGATTCTGAAAGGTCCTTTAGCCCTTGGGGATAGCTTGTTCCTCCTCTTACTTAGAAACCTCTCTTTGCTTAGGTATAGCCACACCAAGTCTCTTGGTTGAAAGTGTTTGGCTATCCTACTGTGAACCCCTAAAATTATCAACCTAGCCTTAGTAATAGACTCAACTATGTTAGACCATTTAGGAGTCGACAAGGCTAATGAAAGTGAAAACCCTAAAAGAATTGCTCAATCGCGTAAAGAATTTTTCTACCCTAAATGTTTCTAAATGCTAAAGATGTTATTCAAAAGTGATAGAAACCCTAAAAATGATTATCTTAAAGATACATGTGCACTAATCCAACATGATATACCCTAAGACCCTAATTGATAATATGATGCTTATCCTTTTGTCCAATTCACTAGTAAAGGGTTAGAGATGACCCTTATTCATACTTATATGCTTTGAACCCTTAGGTAATCCATTAGAAATTAAGATAATGAGTCATAGATTATATTCACTTCTTAAGTAAGTGATTAAGATAGTTTCACTTAGAGTTAGGGTAATAGTTGAAGATTAGGTTTATGTAGTGAACCTTAACACTTAAATTAGTACTTTTTGCATTTGTTATTCAAAGTAGTTTATCAAATGAGATATATAGGCTATGAAGACCTAAAGTAAGATCTCATCAACAATGTTTCCTAATCAATTCATCAAATACCTCATTTCCTTCATTTTTCTTCTAATCTCCCTTAATTACTACATTATGTGCACAAAATTACATATACTTAAGGAATGTTCACCAAGATAATGCATGTTGACCAAAGTCAAAGGGTTGACCAAGTCAACAAATGTTGACTAAAGTCAACATTTTGAAAAGTCAAAAGTCTTAAGAGATAAGGAAAAATATCTTAGTTCTTAATGATGATTTTCTTTTTTTTTTCATTTTGATTTTTCTTTCCTCTTCTTGCAATTGTTGCCGTCCACAATTTTGCTCCTTTGGCCCCACCATTTGTTGTCTTCCATAATTGAAATAAAACAAAAGAAACAAAAGAAAATTCTCCATTTCATGCCGTGAACATCCCCTTCCACTTTCACTTTCATTCCTTTCTCTTTTGTCTCCTTAAACATCAACAAATTAAAGGTATGTTCTTAAGTTATTTTATGTTACTTTATGTTATTCATTAGTTAGTTAATTAAGTAGATTAGATAAGTAGTTAGGTGTTTAGTGAAGTCTTGAAGAGAAGAAAACAAAGTCTCCATCTTTAAGTGTAGAAAGTGATGGATCATGAAGGAAATGGAAGAAATACATGTGTACGTACTCTTAGATATGTGTACATAAAGAAATACCAAAGGAATACAAGTATGTGAACCTTTATACATAAGTATGTATCATGTACATAACCTAACTTAAGACCATATCTAACTATATATGTGTATACTATACTAACTACATACATAGAAATGCAAAAGGATAAAAATTGAGAGGATTTTCTTAAGGGAAAATTTGGCATACGAAATTTTAGTATAAAAATACCTATTCAACCGTATAGGTATATGAGTAGAAATACATGTATAAATACGGTATAAGTATATGTAGATGTATAAGTATATGTATGTATAAGGTATATGTACATAAGTATAAGTATAAGACATATGTACATAAGTATAAGTATAAGGCATATGTATATAAGTATAAAGTAAGAAATAAATGTACATAAGACATGTACATGTGACATAAGCATGATGTAATGCTTATGTAATCAAATGATGAGGTAGATGATGACATAAGCATATGAAGACATAAAGAAAAGATGACATAAGCATATGATGACATAAAGGAAAGATGATGTAAGCAATGACATAAGCATAAGTTTAGAAAATGAGAAAAATAAGAAGATGTAGGTAATTAGGTACTAAAAGTAGTAAATCATAATACACCTTGTAAACTAGATTATACCTAAATCAATACATGAATTAGTAATAACAAAGTAAATCCCTTAATTATAAGAATTTAGGGAATAAAGGTTATAAATATGAGTAATAGCAATACTTAAATATTATAGCTAAAAATTTCTATAAATTAGTTCATAATATAAAATAGGGGTCTTAACGTCCAAAACAAACATTACCGTATGAATATACGTCCGGAAACGATGAAAAACGACTATAAATTCATAAATATTAGAAATAAAACGAAAAAGTTATATACGATTAATAATAAAGTCTAACCGGGTAAAAGTTGAAAATAGTCTAAGTAGATTAGGTAATTAAAATGTTTAGAAGTATTAGTTAAATTAGTTACTTACTAGTCTTATCAAATCGTAATGATCAGGTGACTCTGAGGAGCGTGAGGACCTCCCAATCGACTACTACGATTAGGGCAAATCACCATGGCCGAGTGAGTATTTACCCAATGATTCCATGCTTGTTTTGTGATTGTAGATAGTGGACTCAAATATTATTGTAAATTGATGATTGTGTGGGGTTTGGGAAACGCTTGTGTATGCTGATATGTCTTGAGTTGTGAACTTATCTTAACTATTGATAATGCTATGTTTGTTGCATGGTAGTATAGAAAATGATTGTGTGCACAATTGGATGGTCATAGCATAATTTGAACCTAATTATACTCGGCCTATAAAAAGAAATTGAGACATGCATTAACATGCATAGCATGGATACTATTCCGGCCGTCACATCACACGGAGGTAAAGAGAGGCCATTCGGGGGTTGATATTATTCATTTATTTGGTTCTGTACGGTGCACTCGTACAAAATGACCTTACCCTGGCCCGCGGGAACATTAGGCGTTGGAGGTGCCAACCGCCTGGCTAAGGGTCGAGTCTAGAGGCCTCCGTTTAGGGGTGAGTGTGGACTGCGGGGGCCCACTCACAATTATACTAGAACTTGGGTTTTTCTGAAAATAAAAGAATTATTTGATATAAGTACGGAACGTGGGGTTCCGTAGTAAAGTAAGTTATAGTATAATACCCGGATCTGATTGGTGCCGTGTATACTCCAACCCTGACTTCAGAGGGTGTTAAATCTGAGTTACGTATATGAGCTAGTTAATTATACGTATTGTTTGGCATTCTGGTTGATCATTCATTCATATGCTTGAATATAATGTACATATAACTTGTTTGTGGTGTGGCTGATGGTTTTGCTCACTAAGCTTAGGCTTACACCCCTTTAGACTTTTGTTGCAGGATAGCCTGTTCGTAGAGACAGGACGAGGGATGCCGCAGGTTAGCTTGGGAATTTGGGCAAGAGCGAACTGTTATGTGTACTGAGAGAACAGTTTATGTAGACTTCTACTCATGTACTTTTGTTCATCTTATTATGGTAGACCTAGACATACTTAAACGTTGTGTAATGAAAGCTTTGTAACTTAAATTTTATATGAATATGTTTGTGTAATGATATCATGTGAGTCTAAATGTTCTTTAGAAACTAGTGGTTGTAGAGCCTTGTATATTGTGTGAAGAGTTATTGATTGGAAGGGTAACCAATCAGGGGTTCTTTGTACAGTATACGGCGTCTGCCACGACTAGGCCGTCCTCAGTTCATGACACCTACCCTTGGTCTTCTCTTGCATACGTCTGGCGGCTTAGTCAATGTGCCGAGTGACCTTATTATAGATGTGTTGAAAGGATTGTGCTCTAGCTCTTGTGTTAAGGTCCTTTTGTATGGGTATAAGTACAAGGTGTGATTAAGGGGAACTCGAGATTAAAACCATAGATCACTTCGAAGGTGGTTTGCCTAGTGGTGTCATATATTGTTCAATTATAAGCAAATTCGACCACTGGTAAGTAGATGTCCCAGTCAGCTAAGTTCTTGCCCACTGTAGCTCGGAGCAATGATCCCAAAGTGCGATCAACTACCTCTGTTTACCTGTCAATTTGGGAGCAATAGGAAGTACTGAATAGTAGTTTGGTCTCAATCTGATTCCACAAGGTCCTCTAAAAATGGCTTAAGAACTTCAGGTTTCTGTTGGAGATTACACTCCTCAATACGCTGTGTAACCATACAATCTCTTGCAAGAAAAGAGAAGCAATAGTCAAATCATTGTTAGTCTTGGAATAGGGCACAAAGTGTGCCATCTTGTTGAACCTATCCATGATAACCATTACGGAATCTTTGCCTTGGGCAATTCATGGTAGTTTGAGAACAAAGTCCATGCTCAATTAGGCCCATGGCTTTGTTGAAATAGGCAAAGGTATTGCTTTTCCTTGTTTGGCTCAGCACTTAGCCCTCTTGCACATGATACAGCTTTCAACACCTCGATGTACATCTTGCCTCATTCTCAACCAAAACAATTGACCACTTAGTAATTCATATGTTCTTTTCTCCCTAAAATGTCTGAACAGTCCTCCACTATGGGCTTCCTTGATCAGTAGGTCTCGAAGTGAATAGGTTGGCTCATACAATTTCCCTCTTTGGAACAAGTATCCTTGCTCCATATGATACTCGTCTACTGTCCTTCCATCGATACAATGTGCAAGTAGGGGCCCAAAATGTATATCCTCAAAATACTGTTCTTTGATACTCTCAAACCTAAACAATCTGGTATGTAGTACATTCAAAAGTGCATGCTTTGTTGAAAGAGCATCTACAACTACGTTGCTCTTTCCTTGCTTATATTTTATCACAAAATTGAATCCCTTAAGGAATTCAATCCATCTCACCTGCCGCTTTGACAATTTGTTCTGACTTCAAAGATATCTCAAGGATTCATGATCAATATAGATGACAAATTCTCTCAGCAGTAGATAATGCTACCATACTTGCAATGCTTAGATCAGCGTTAAGAGTTCTTTATCATATATATAGTAGTTTAGCTGAGGTCCTTTAAGCTTGTCACTGTAGAAGGCAATTGGTCGACATTCCTGTATTAAGATAGTGCCTATCCCAATGCTTAATGCGTCGCACTTCAACTTAAATATTTTCTCAAAGTCAGGTAAAATTAACACCCAGGTGGAGGTCAATCTTTCCTTTATTTCAGCAAAACTCCTCTCCTCCTTTTCTCCCAATCAGAAGTTGGTGTTCTTCTTTGTTAGCTCAGTAATTGGTGCGGCAAGGGTCCTGAAATTCCTAATGAATCTTCTATAGAATGAAGCCAATTCATGGAAACTTCTTATGTCGGCATAAGTAGTAGGAGTTGGCTATTTGACGATTGCTCGGATCTTCTCATCATCCACTTGTAAGCCTCCTCCACTTACTACATAGCCCAAGAGTACCACTTTCTCCTGGCAAAAACAACACTTTTTAAGGTTGCTAAATAATCTCTCAGCACAGAGGATATCTAGTATGGGTCAAAGATGTTCATAGTGACTTTGCATGTCGGCACTGTAGACTAGGATGTTGTTAAAGTACACCACAACATACTTTCCTATCAGATGTCTCAACACATGGTTCATCAATCTCCTAAAAGTGCTCAGGGAATTTGATAATCTAAAGGGCATGACCATCCATTCATAAAGTCTATGTCAAGTTTTGAATGCTATTTTCCACTCATCTCCTAATCTTGTGCAAATTTGATGGTAGCTAGACTTAAGATCAATCTTATTGGATATCCAGTATAGGTCAAAGATGTTCATAGTGACTTTGCATGTCGGCACTATAGACTAGGATGGTGTTAAAGTACACCACAACATACTTTCCTATCAGATGTCTCAACACATGGTTCATTAGTCTCCTGAAAGTGCTCAGGGCATTTGATAATCCAAAGAGCATGATGATCTATTCATAAAGTCTATGTCAAGTTTTAAATGCTATTTTCCACTCATCTCCTAACCTTGTGCGAATTTGATGGTAGCCAGACTTAAGATCAATTTTATTGAAGATCTTGGCTCCACTCATTTCATCCAGCATTTCTTCTAACCTTGGAATAGGATACCTGTACTTGATCATAATCTTGTTATGGCTCGGCTATTCATACACATTCACTAAGTTCCATCCTTTTTTAGCACTAAAAGTGCCAGCACAGTGTAAGAGCTGAGACTTTCCTTAACATATCCTCTCTCTAGTAACTCATTGACTTGATATTGAAGCTCATAAGCTTACTCAAGACTCATTTGATAGGCTAGCTTATTCGGCAGGGCAACGTTGGGTATTAAGTCAATGTAGTGTTCTATGCCTTAGAGTGGAGGCAATCCCTCAGGTAACTATTCTACGAACATGTCGACATACTCATCTAGCATCTCCTTTACCTCCTAAGGTAGTTTACCTTGCTTTTTCTTCTCTAGCAGGCGCTTGACCAACATAAAGGTCGGCTCGTCAGCATTGATGGCTACTTGAAGTTCAGCTCTACTCATCACTAGAGCCTTCTTCAATCCGTAAGTAAGTTTAGTCTGCAGTTTGTTAACTTCTCTCAACAGCATCGGGTTCAATGTAATCTTTCGGCCATCCTTCTCAAACATATACGCGTTTTTGTACCCATCATAGATAACCTTCCCATCAAATAGCCATAGTCGGCTAAGCAGTACGTATGAAGCGCATATAGGCAGTACGTCATAGAGAATTTTGTTGGAGTAATGTCTGATAGTGATTGGTAATAGTACTTATCGAGTGATATGTAGTGCTCCTTAGAAATCCCACACTTATTTAGATTTCTATCTTTGGCCCAATTTAGACCATCTTAATTTAGCCCAATATACACGCTAATCCATTTAATAAATCCTAAGTTTATTTAGCCTAATATAAATTAGATAAAAAAATTAGCTTTATATTTCATTGGACTAAAAATATTTCTAAATAAGCTCGACTATTTAAGACTTAGAATTTATTAAATTGAATGTACATTTTCAACCATTGTCTAATCTGACCTTAAACGATTGACTTGACTCAATACTTTATGATAGGAGTCAGGCTACTAAGCCTTTGACCCGCAGCTGAGCTCAAGGACTACAAGGCTTAATAAGGTAGATTCTTTTGCTTTAGTCGACTCTTGCTGAGACTACGTATATCTTAACCGACCCGTTTTTCATATCAAACCGAATGACTACCTATTTCTCACAGATACTATGCTAAGAAGCAAATGATCGAGATAACAATCGACCCTCATTCTCACTCATGCCTGGCCAATCACTTACTCGGCATCACTTATGCTAGATTGCTGAGAGAGAGTCCAGACTGACTAAGTAACCCCTGCTTGGACAAGCAAGTTGATCATACTTTTTGTCCACATCTTCCAATGGCATCACCAATACAGCATCGCCACATGTACAGAATCATGTGTAGAATCCGTTAGACCAATGATTATTTTTCTTAAATATTCATTTTTACCCTTTTGTATCCTGTACATTACTTCCTTAGGAAATGCCCTTTTTGCCTTTTCCCTTTTAGGCAAGTTGTCCTAACTTGTAGGTATAAATATCCTTATAATTGTAGCTACAATAGATTGATCATCATTAATACACTTTGAGCATTTCCTTCTTTGTGTAAACATTGCTTATTTACTCTCGGCATCATCCTTATCCTAACCCTTAAGTAAGGCTAGGTGGAAAGTAACCTCACCGGACCGATTTTTGCGTTACATTGAGTTGTACCATGAGTCTTTGGAAGTTCGATTGGTGTGGCATATTCATTGGAGCTGTCTGTAGGTTTTTGCTTACTCTTCATTCGCATTTGTCCTTTCGTACATTCATCATCACTTCCTTTCGAGCTTACCGCAAGCTTGGACCCATCCAGTAACTGGCTTTGTTTGTTCTTGGTCACAATTCGCATCATCTTGGTGTTAGAGCAGAGTTTTGATTGAGTTATAGTTGGTTAAGTTACTGTGTTCATCTTAATTGCTGTGTATTAGCTATTGCTTTTTCTGGTTTGTGGAAGTGTTTGTTGTATCACATATTTGGAAGAGTTTTGAGCTTTGAATTTGTAGAGAAAATGACTAACCCAAGTATGAACATTGATATTGGAGATGACTACAATAGAGTTGTCCACTATGGATGACAATCTCAGGGAACCCTTAAGAGCACTGACGAGAGACTTGATGAGGTAGCTAACATCTTCATAGATCTAACTCAAGTTGTTTATGCATTGGCTTACCGACCTACTGAGGTCGCATAAAACACCCCACAAGCTGCTCAACCTGTTTTAGGTTAGAACCCATCTCAACCAGTTCTAGGTGGAGGAGTAAGTAGATGAGTAAGATGAATGATAGACTTGAGGGAACTAGATGAAGAGGATGGAGAAGAGTATTCTGACCATGTCAAGCTTCAAATTCCGAGCTTCAATGGATTTGCGAATGCTGATGAATACCCGGAATGGGAAGAGAAAGAGGGGTATGTTTTTTACTATTATCGGTATGAAGATTATGAGAAGGTGAGAACTGCTATTATTGAATTCTTTGGATATGCTGCCATGTAGTGAAAAACTTTCCAGGCTATAAGGGGCGAGAGAGCTACCGAGAGATTAATACTTGGCCCAAGATAAAGAGAATACTTAGAAACAGGTTCATGTCAGAAACTTATCTATAGGATACCTTTACTTCGCTTTAAGAGCTGAGACAAGGAGGCCGAATAGATGAAGAGTATGTCTAGGAATTCCAAATGCTCATGATCTGATGTGAAGTAGAGGATCCCTTAGCACAAACAATCTTTAGATTCGTCATAGGATTAAGAGGTGATATTCGAGATATTGTAGAACTTCAAAGATGCATAACAATGGATGAAGCCATTTGAATAGCCCAACGAGTGGAGAGACAAAGAAGAAGTTGAGTACTTGCTAGAATGTCGACTAGTCGACCAATCAACTTAGACAGGGAAGTCACTAAGCATAGTCAAGTACCGAGTCGACTCGAAAGGTGGATGTCTGAGTCGACTAGAAAGGCCAACTCAATAGCGACATGCCAACCTGAACTTATGAGAAGGGGTAAGGGTTTGGTAGGAAGACGAGTCGGATCAAGTGCTTTTTGGCTGTTCAGTGCCAATGGTTTGGACATATGGTTGCTTAGTGCCCAAATCGAAAAACTATGGTGATAAAGGGAGACATTATGAAGCTGGAGGTAGAGTACATATGAGGAACCTGAGGAGAAGGAGATCCTTATCGAGAAAGAAAATGCCGAGAAAGAACTGATTGAGGAGGACATGTTTGCTGAGGACATATATCAGTTGATCATGGTTATCTGATGTACAATGAACATAAAACCCTTACAAGAGGAGGAGTAGAGAGAGAATTTATTTCATATCACATGTAAGGTTAATGATCAAGTGTGTGCCCTCATTGTGGATAGTAGGAGTTGCACCAATATGACATCGGCAGATCTTATTTCAAAATTGAAGTTGTTGACTGTTGCATATCTAAAGCCGTACAAGTTGCAATGGTTGAGTGAGAAAGGGGCACTACATGTCACTTGACAAATACTACTACCAATCACTATAAGGAATTACTCTGACCAGATTCTCTACGATGTATTGCCTATGTATGCTTCCTACGTGTTGCTAAGTAGACCATGGCTGTTTGATAGGAGAGTTGTCTATGACAGCTACAAGAACATGTATACATTGGAGAAGGATGGCCGAAAGATTACACTGAATCCGATGCTATTGAGAGAAGTTAACAAACTGCAAACTAAACTTGCTCATAGATTGAAGAAGGCTCTGGTGATAAGTAGAGTTGAACTCCAAGAAGCCATCAATGTTGACGAGCTAACCCTAATGTTAGTCAGGCACTTGCTGGAGATGAGGGAATGGGGTGAACTACCCTTGGAAGTAAGAGCATTACTGGGTAAATATGCCGATTTGTTCCTAGAAGAGTTACCCAAAGGGTTGCCTTCACTGAGAGGCATAGAACATTGCATTAACTTAATACCCAGCATCGCCTTGCCAAATAAGCCTACCTACTGAATGAGTCCTAAACAGGCTTTTGAGCTCCAACATCAAGTCAATTGTTAATGAGTTGCTAAAGAGAGCATACGTTGGAGAAAGTCTTAGCCCTTACACTATGCCAGCGCTTTTAGTGTTGAAAAAGGATGGAACTTAGCAGATGTGTATAGATAATAGAGCCATGAACAATATTATTCTTAAGTATAAGGATCTTATCTTGAGGTTGGAAGACATACTAGATGAATTGAGTAGGGCCAAGTTATTTAGCAAGATTAATCTTAAGTTTGGTTATCATCAAATTTGCATGAGGCTAGGAGACAAGTGGAAAATAGCGTTCAAGACTTGACATGGATTATATGAATTGATGGTCATGCCCTTCGGCTTATCAAATGCCCCAAGCACTTTCATGAGACTAATGAATCATGTATTGAGACATCTAATCGAGAAGTGTGTCACGGTGTACTTTGATGACATCTTAGTCTACAGTGCTAACATGCCGAGTCATTGTAAACATCTCTGAGCCATTCTGGATATCTTCTATGCCAAGAGATTATTTGGCATTCTCAATAAGTGTTGCTTATACTAAAAGGAAGTGGTATTCTTTAGTTATGTAGTAAGTAGGGGAGGCTTGCAAGTGGATGACGAGAAAATTTAAGCAATCATTAAGTGGTTGACTCCTACTACTTCAATCGACGTAAGAAGATTCCATAGACTGTTTTCATTTTATAGACGATTCATCATGAATTTTAGCACCCTTACTGTACCACTTATTGAGTTAACGAAGAAGAACACTAACTTTTGATGGGGAGAAAGGGAAGAGAGGAGCTTCGCCAAGATAAAAGAAAGATTGACCTTCACTCCGATATTGGTTCTACCTGACTTCGAGAAAATATTTAAACTGGAATGTGGTGCATTAGGCATTAGAATAGGCACTATTCTAATGTAGGAAGGCCGACCAATTGCCTTCCATAGTAAGAAGCTTAGAGGACCTCAGTTAAATTACTTTATGTATGACAAAGAACTCTTAGCACTGATCCAAGCACTGCAAGTATGGTAGCATTATCTATTGCCAAGAGGGTTTGTCATCTACATTGACCATGAGTCTCTGAGGTATCTTCAAAGCCAGACAAAGCTGTCTAGGCAGCAGGTGAGATGGGTAAAATTCCTTAAGGGATTCAATTTTGTAATAAAATATAAATAAGAAAAGAGCAATGTAGTTGTCGATGCTCTTTCAAGAAGACATGCACTTCTGAATGAACTGTAGACCAGACTGTTTAGATTTACGAGTATCAAAGAGCAGTATTTTGAGTATCCATACTTTAGACCCATAGTTACACGATGCATCGATGAAAGAATAGTAGATGAATATCATGTGGAAGATGGCTACTTGTTTTGAGGAGGAAAATTATGTGTGCTGACTTGTTCACTACGGGACCTACTAAATAAGGAAGCCCATAATGGAGGGTTATCTAGACATTTCAGGGAGAAAGTTAAGAATGAGGTAAGATATGCACCTAATTGTTAAAAGCTGTGCCATGTACAAAAGGGCTAAGTGTTGAGCCGAAAAGGGGAAGGCAATGGTTTGCTTGTTTCGATGAAACCATAGACTGAGTTGAGCATGGACTTTATCCTCGGATTACCATGAACTGCTTAAGGCAAAGATTTTGTAATGGTTGTGGTGGATTAGTTCAGCAAGATGGTGCACTTTGTGCCTTGTGCCAAAACTAACGATGCTTTGGTTATTGTTTCTCTTTTCTTGTAGGGGATTATATAGTTACATAGAGTACCGAGAAGTGTAGTCTCCAATAGGGAATCGAAGTTCTTGAGCCATTTTTGAAGGACCTTATGGCGTTAGATGGGGACCAAACTACTCTTCAGTATTTCCTGTCACCCCCAAACTGATGGCTAAATAGAGGTGGTTAATCGTACTTTGGATCACCACTCCAAGCTATAGTGGGCAAGAACTTGGTTGATTAGGACATTTGCTTGCCAGTGGTCGAATTCGCTTATAACCAAATAGTGCATGACACCACCAAGTAGACCCTCTTTGAGATTGTCTATGGTTTCAATCTCGAGTTGTCCCTCGATTACACTCCTGTGCTTGTACCTACGTAAGAGGAACCTGACGCTAGAGCTAGAGTTAGAGCACAATCTCTTCAGTACATCTACAATAAAGTTACTTAGCAAATTCAACAAACCACTAGAAGAATGTAAGAGAGGGCCAAGGGTAAGATGACTAAACAATTCTAACAAGGAGACTTGGTATGGCTATACCACAACAAGGAATGGTTCTCGAACAAAAGAGGGAATAAGTTATCTGAAAGAACTAAAGGACTTTTCAAAATCCTCTAGAAGATCAATGATAATACCTATAGATTGGAGCTACCCGAGGACTATGGGGTTTCTAACACCTTCAACATTGCCGACTTCAGTCCATATCACCTCAATAGAGAGGTGATCCAAGACCATTTGAATTTGATCTCAAATCCAAATCAACCTGGAAGGAATGATAGGAATTAAGCTACTAAGCCTTTGACCCACAATTGAGCTTAAGGATTGGAAGGCCTGGTAAGGTAGATTCTTCTGCTCTAACCAACTCCTACGGAGATCGAGTATATCCTAACCGACCCAGTCTTCATGCTAAGTCGAATGATTGCTTATTTCTCACTAATAGTGTGCCAAAAAGTGGACAATTAAGACAACAATCGACCTTCATTCTCACTTATGCCTGACCAATCACTTACTTGCCATTACTTATGCTAGGCTACTAAGAGAGAGAGTCTAGATTGACTAAGTCACCCTTACTTGGATAAGCAAGCTAACCGTACTTTTTGTCTATATCTTCCAATAGCATTATCAATATAGCTTTGCTACATATACAGAATCATGTGTAAAATCCATTAGACCAATTATTGTTTTTTTTTAATATTTATTTTTACCCTTTTGTATCTTGTATATTACTTTCTTAGAAAATGTCATTTTTGTCGTTTTCCCTTTTAGGCAAGTTACCTTAACTTGTAAGTATAGATACCCTTGTAATTGTAGCTACAATAGGTTGATCATCATTAATACACTTTGAGTATTTCCTTCCTTGTGTAAATACTACTTGTTTACTATCGGCATCACTCTTATCCTAACCCTTAATTAAGGCTAGGTGGCAAGTAACCTCACTGGACCGATTTGTACATCATATAGAGTTGTGCTATGAGTCTTTAGAAGTTCCATTGGTGGATCATATCCATTGGAGCCATAGTGGGTTTTTGCTTACTCTTCATTGGCATTTTTCCTTTCGCACATTTACCATCACTTTCTTTCGAGCTTTTTGCAAGCTTGAACCTATCTAGTGACCATCCTTGTTTACTCTTGGTCATGGTTCCCATCACTTTATATTTTTTATTTTTCTTTCAATTTTCTTTTTTTATTATTATTTTTTAATCTGACTCGATAAGAAAGAATCCTAACAGTGGTAAAAATGAAGTGTCTACAGCTGCCCCTTTTTGCAGTGAAGTTTGATTCAAAATTTGCTATAAAGATAAAAGAGATACCCATTTTTGCCAAATCCCATCTTGAATTAATAGGGTAAAGATTACTGACTTGAATGGTTAGTTGAGTGGTGTCTCATTTTGAAAAGAGATATCGACTTGAAATCTCAATGTAAAGAATAAACAGCTTGTCTTGAAAGAACGGGGCAAAAGAATAGGAGACCCATCTTGAAAAGATGGGGCAGAGAAATAAGAACCTATCTTGAAAAGACAGGATAAAGGAATAAGAACATATCTTGAAAGGACAAGGTAAAGGAATAGGAGGCTTGTCTTGAAAAAATGGGGTAAAGGAATAGGAGGCCCATTATGAAAGGACGGAGCAAAGAGAATAGGTGGCCCATCTTGAAAGGACGGGTAAAGGTCAGGGGACCTATCTTGAAAGGATAGGACTAAGGAATAAGAAGCCTATCTTAAAAAGATAAGGCTAAGGAATTGGAGGTTCATCTTGAATGGATGGGGCAAAAGCAAGCCTATCTTGAAAGGACAAGGCAAAAGGTTAAGGGGCTTATCTTGAAAGGATAGGGTAAAGTAATAGGAGGGCCTATCTTGAAAGCGTAAGGCAAAAGGGAGCCTATCTTGAAAGAACAAGGCAAATGATTAGGAGATTTATCTTGAAAGGATAGGGCAAAAGATTAGGAGGCCTATCTTAAAAGGATAGGGAAAAATATTAGGAGGCCTATCTTCAAAGGATAGAACAAAAGATTAAAGTGCCTATATTGAAAGGACAGGGCAAAAGATTAGGAGGCTTATCTTAAAAGGATAGGGCAAAAGATTAAGGTGCCTACCTTAAAAGGATAGGACAAAAGATTTAGGTGCCTATCTTTAAAGGATAAAGCAAAAGATTAGGGTGTCTATTTTGAAAGGATAGGGCAAATGATTAAAAAAACTTGTCTTGAAAGGACAGGCTAAAAGATTAGAAGCTTACCTTGAAAGGATGGGGCAAAGAAATAAGAGGCCCGTCTTAAAAAGACAAAGCCAAAGGATAAGATTAAGCATTATGCCAAAAAATTGATGTTTTTAAAAGAAAAATTGACTTCTTGAAAGGATAGATCTTTCAAAGAAGAAAACTTAACAAAAGGGTTTAAAGGCATGGCTAATTTTTTTTTTTATTCTTAGGATAACTAATATTCTTTAACATAGGCTAAAACTCTTTGAGCATAAGATAACTAAAGTTCTCAAAATTCCTAGGATAACCTAAGCTCTTTAGTATGATGACAAAGGCTCCTAATGCTGAAGCTCTTAAATATTACTCATACCATAGGATAATCAAAGTTCCTGATCTAAGAATGACTAAGGTTCTTGAACGATAAGATGATCAAAGCTCCTTAAGAATAACTTAGATATAAGATAACCAAAGTTCCTAAGATAAGGACAACTAAGGTTCTTGTTAAGATGACCAAAGTTTCGAAAGGATAACTAGGCTTCCTAAGTTATAAGAGATTAATGAAGTTCTTAACTCGAGGATGACTAAAGTTCTCACTACAAATTCTCAAATCTTTCATTTTTAAAAACTTGAAGGAAAAATGTGGTTTATTAAAAAAAATGGTTCATCTTTTGCTCGCTAACAAGTAAGCTAATTATATCGACTCCAAATGTTACTGATAAGCAGTATGCTCATTCTTTTAACCAATTGGCCATTCATTCTTCATCTTTGATCGTTTGTCAGCTGTTGATATGGGAGCAAGTAAGCTTCCACTAGACACCTTATCCTTCTTGCCACAAGGAATTCTCATTCAATTTTGATGTGAAGTGCTTCCTCGGCTCCTAAGGCATGCTTAACTTTTGCATAAGTTTCATACTAGAAAAAGTATCCAAATTATCTGAATTTTTTAGTCAAAGAGGACTTCCTTACACTCTCAAATGGTTTGTTTTCATTCTCGACTATAACTCCAAAAATTACAGTTAGTCTTATAAGTGATACATTTTGATTGATTTGATAAGTCTTTTCCTCAAGGTTGTAACATAGGCTTTTGGTCATTAACTTAAACAAAAAGGGATATAGATGTGTTCGAATAATTTTGAAAAATGAATATCTCAACTCGGGTTTACAAGTTAAGAACCTTAAAGGGAAATGCTAAGATGGGTTTTTCCTAGTTTCACAAGCAATGATTTCTCAAGATAAATCAAATTCTTTGGTCAAAAGAGTTTCATTAGGGGTAATACAGTAAGTGGGATCACAGAACTAGAGTTTTATTCCTTTGGGCTTGAAATTTCTTGCTTAGGTTTATGCTTTGAAGTGTCGAAGAACATTTAAGCCTTTTATCTTGGAATTCAAGGGCTAAGCTTTTTAATATACTCGAGCCACGAGCCCTTCAGGAGTTTTAGACTACCCTTTGAGACATAATTACCTTACTTTTATTTCTTCTTTTTTTCCTCTTTTTCCTCTTTTTCTTTTTCTTTCTTTTTCTCTTTTTTCTAAGGTAATCGCCTTCCATGTGTTTAAGTTTTTGCTTGAAGAAATTAATGGCCCTAAAACCATGAGCTCAAATTGTACAAGCTTAGTAAAGCGTTCAAGGATTTGGAGTGTTTGGGAAAAATCTATAAGCTTGAGTGTTTGAACAAGATCATATAAGCCCAAGTGAAGGGCATATGATTTGAAACTCTTCTTCATTTTAAAGAAATCGACTTATCTATGACAATTATTGGTCATGAATTGATACAACTAAAGAAAGCACAAGTTATTCTATCCCTTTTCTCTAAAATCAATGCTCCTAACCTTCCAATTGCTCCCAGTATAGGGGTTGTTCTTGACAAGGTTAATTTTCAGAAAATCCCCAAAAGGTAAGAATGGGCTCATAAGGGTTAATAGTGTTTAAGGTAATGGAATGAATGACTATCATCCTTTCAATCCATCCATCACATGCAAGATAGGTCTCTTTTCAAGAATGAGTCACATCCTCTCTTTCATGTCTCTCAACTCTCATGAGTGTTTTTAGGTTAGTGTTTGGGATTAGGGCTTGCTTTTTATCATTCTAAATTTTTTGGATAACGAGATATTTCCTATTTTAAAGACTTAAAGCATTTTCTTTGTTTGCCCATGTTTGTCCCTATTTTCCCCAATCTCATTTGATGAGACTAGATATTTTGTGATGCCCTAGTAGGTCACATGCCCCTCTAGCTTTAAAAGATTGCCCCATTTGCTGCTCGCTTAGCTTAAGGTCATTAGGTTTGTTGGTAGAATAATTCATAGTAGAGACAAGCTTCATGCTCTATTTTAGGGTTGGAGTGGGTGGATCGATTTTGTGGAGTAAGTGTTTAGGTCTTTCTAGGCTTGGAAAGGATTGGTGTGTGGACAAAGTTCCATGGAAGTCAATAGGCCACATGTTTAGGTTTTTCCTAGCTTGACGTAGGTTGAAATAGGTGGGCATGTCTGTAATTTGTGTTTAAGCTTTTGTGTTTAGGGCTTTTGAAAAAGCTTAATATTGGACTTCTTCTCAAGGATTGTGTTTGGCTTGGGCTTTTCCTAGGGATAGGCTATGTCTCCACCATTTTCATTTATCAATTTCCAATGTGTTTTCCCCTTTTACCCCTTAGTATCAGTTTAACTCATAGGCTGTACAGTGCTTTGGGCTTAGAAGGAGTGATTACTAAGATTAAGCTTGGGCCAAAATAGTTGTTGTTAGTTGTCTTAGCTTAAAAAATGAATGGCTATGGGCTTCAACAATGGGTTTAACTACTCAAAAGTAAAAAGTCAAAGTCTTGAAAACTCGTAGTTGTTGGCAGGTTTTTTTCATTTTGAAAAATTTAAGACTTTTTTGGCAAACTTTATTCAAAAGGCATTTGAAAACACTTACATTACAAAAACTTATGTTACAAATAGGGTTACTAACATCTCCTAATTTATTGGAATAAATGAAAAAGTTAGAGAGTTGATAAGAAGGAGTGGCTATTTTACAAAGTTAACAATTGAAGGTAATGACTTATTTACAAGTAAAAATTCTTGAAGACCCTAAAGGATGCTAAAGAGAATCTATGCTATTGATGACTAAATTGTTGACATTATGTAAAGAAAAGAAAAAGCTAGAAGCGACATGATGGATGGTAAAGCTTCAAAGGAAACAACCGATAATTGGAGGGTGATAATTTTATAAGAGCGGTGCCTAATATTACAAAAACATGAGTAAGGACAATTTAGGGATAACGATTATTTACAGATCATAGGTAATGAATATTTGCAAGTTGAAGGATTTTTTTACCATTTTTTTTTTTTGTACACATGGGTTATTGAACAAATTTCTAATAAAAGTACAAAAAAAAAAAATGAATGAATGAATACACAAATAGCATATAAGTAAAGTATACCCATGTAGATGCAAAACTAGCAACTGGATAATAGTGCAATAATCTAAAAAAAATTTCAAAGTTGTAGCTTTATTGAAACCTTATAGTAAAATGAATTGAGTACAAATGAGCTACACTCTTATTGGGTTTGTAATTTTTCTATATGTACAAACATAGACAAAATTTAGAGAAAATTTTACAAAAGCAAAATATCTTTTAATAAGTTATAGGGGAAATTTTTTTTATATGGAAAAAAGAAAATACATGGAAAAATTTATATGACCAATATGTTACATGAGAAAATAATAAAATTGCAACTTCTTACTCATGATAGATTTTTTTTTTTTTTAAACGTTGCACTAATATTCATTTGCTTTCCTATAAAAAATTTTATTGTAATTTAGTAGGTTCAATCTTAAATCTTATTGTGCCACTTTTTATTTGTAAAAAGAAAAAAAAATAGATAATACCTATATTACACAAGCAACCACATAATATACAAAAAAAAAAAAAAAATCAAAGATAACAATATATATATAACAAAATATAGTATAAAATTAATGCAATATGCTACAAACGCATGCCATGTAATAAATGTTCGTAAATATTAAATTATAGGAATGGAATCATTATAAACCTACGATTAAGGAATACATTTATATATAAGTGGATTAAAATAAAAAAAAAATGAAACTCATAGACACTTATATATAAGGGTATTGATTTTTTTAATTTTCCTTCTTTTATTTTTTTTGAAAAAGAAAACCTAAACAATTACAGATTATCAAATTTTCTTATAATTAAATGATGATTAACCCTTTTTTTCCAAAAAAAAAGAAAAAACGATGCAAGAGGGTAGGATCTATGGGTCTCAAGCTCTGTAGCTTCAGGTTTTTTTGAAAAAAAACCTACTAAGCTATATTGAAGCATAAGTTGGCTTACCTATTATCGATAAGCACGGGTAAAGACCCTAGTAACCCGAGGGTTATAAAATGACAACTTGTCTTAAATTTCTAAAGTGGCTTAGATCTAACTACATTTAAGCACACAAATAATTTTTCTTTTTCTTTTTTATTTTTAAAACCCTTAAATCCCTAGTAACAGGCCTATTGGGCTAAGCTTTTCTTGAAGGCTTGCATCACTAAAACCTAATTAATACAACTATATTACAATATATACATGAAAAGAAATAAAAATAAATAAAAGCCCATTAATTAATTTTTATTTTTACATGATTAGCTTACTTGGTTTCCTTGTAGAGTCACTAATTTTGTCGAGTACTATTTCGATTTTCTTTAATTTAACTTATATTAAGCTTAATCTACTTAATATAAGTTACTCGACATAAAACTAAGGAAACATTTTTTTAAATGTTTAAAAAAATAAAAAATTAGAGTCGCTAACCAGTTAAACTAGTAAAAAATGAAATTAGGGTTTTCGGGTGAGAAAACCCTAATTTAGTCACTAGTTTGCAAATATTCTAAAAAATATTATTTTTTTTTTTTAGAAAATTAACCTAAAAAATCCAAGCTCAAGGGGTAACTTATTAAAATTAATTCACCATGTAAAGATAAAAAGAAACTAATGGGCTTTTATTTTTTATAATATTTTTAAAAATACTAAATTATATACTAATATGCAAAAATGTAGTTAAGATGAATTTTAAATAATCTTTATTACGAATTTTCTAAAAAAAGAAAATTATTTTATTTTATTTTTTATATGATTGCCTTGGAGGTACCTACATACCCGCTAAATGGAATCAAACCAACGTAGTTCTATTTTTTTTAGAAAAGATTTAGTGGGTTGATTTTTTTAAAAAGAAATCGAGCCATATTTACATTGGTTATTGATTTGTTATTAAAAAAAAAAAACTTAAAAAGATCTAATTACGTGAAAAAATTTAAAAAAAAAATCTAACTAACTAAATCTTTTTAAAAAACTTCAATGAAGAATTTTTATTTTTTATTTAAAAAAAAACTATTACATGTCAAAAATTAATTTTTTCTAACAAGATTTACTAAGATATATAATTTAGATATTCATCTCCTCCAAATATATGGATCTCAAAGAAGATATGTAACATTTTCTAAAAAATGTAATTTTAGGTAAAAAAAAAAGAAATTTAACTAGAAAAACATGGAATTTATAAAAAAAGAAATTACAATTTATCTAAAAAATTGCAAAACCGCATGACATATAATTTATTAAAATTTATTTAAAAAACCTGCACTAATAAACAAGTTAGTAAAATAAAGTGATTAATTAAAAAAATAAATAAATAACTAACTAAAATAATTTACTCAATTACCTACGCAAGTCGGATCGTATATGTGATTGGTATGTTCGTGTTGTGAATTGATTGTGGACAGTGGAGGTGCGTCGTAAGTTGATACGTAATCGGATGTGGCTTATGTATGTGATCAGTGTGCGCGTAATGTGTGTATCTGTTACTATCTGCTTTATGTTGGATAGTGGAGGACAATAGATTGTGAGTGCTCCTGTGTGTGTGAACTGGACCTTAGATAGTGTAGATGTGCTGTGATCGGCATGTATGTGGCTAATCAATATGGACGTGTTCAGTGTGTGTCATGTGAGTTGTGATCAGTGTATGTGTAGTTGATCAATGTGGACGTGTTCGACATGTATGGAGTTTTTTGTATGATTATGAGTGTGAGTGACTGATTGTATGGCTTGTTGTGTCAGTGCAAGATGTAGATGGTATGGATAGTGTAGATTGTGAATTGTGTCTGGAATGTGTTTGGATCGGTGAAGTGTGAAAGTGGCTTATCGGTCTTGTGTGAAAACATGAACTTTATGTGTTTGTGAGTTTGGTCTAATTGTGAAAATGTTTAAAAACTTTACAACCAAATCACTATTTATAAGCCATAAACTTGAATCTTTTAAATCTTTTTAGATATAAATTCAATCTTAACAAATCCAATATTGATAAGATACAATGATACTCGATTTGGATTTATTAAATTCATTGAAAATTTAATCTAGTTTTTAGGAACCCTATACTTTTTTAGGCTTTTTATCTTTGGCTTGATTAATTCCATCTTAATTTAGCTCAATATATATGTTAATCCATTAAATAAATCCTAAATCTATTTAGTGCCATATAAATTAGATTAAAAAAATCCGCTTTATATTTCATTTGATTAAAGTATTTCTAAATAAAGCTTGACTATTTAAGATTTGGAATATATTAAATTAAATGTACATTTTCATCCATTGTCTGATTTGACCCTAAACGATTAACTCGACTTAACACTTTATATTTTTTATATTTTATTTTTGTTGTTTTTTTCTTTCATTTTTTATTATTATTATTTTTTAGTTTGAACCTATAAAAAAGAATCCTAACGGTGGCAAAAATGAGGTGTCTACAATTTTATGCCAAAACCTACTTTTAAGTGTCTTAAATATTGTAAGCTAATTTCAAACATGTTTCCAAACACTTTCTTAAAACTCTTATAAGTTTCTTGTGGTTGGTAGAGTAAATAACAAAGCCAAAGTTAAGATTAAGAGAGCTTGTTTATGAGTATTAAATATCGCGTAAAGCCTTATTGTGTGTTCCCTTTAACAATTTGTGAAGAGTTTAAGAAAGGTTTTAATAAGCTATCCATTTCAGGTATGAGATACATGGTTATCAGTTATGCATCTTAGGATAGTGATTTAACCGAATTTAACTAAACTTGAACCTAAAATAAATGTGTTGTTTGTGCTTAGCTTTAATCACCCACTAGTAGGGTCTAGTAATGTTAGGGAGCCACGTAACGATCTTTGTGCGACGCTGTCCAGAGTGGAGTCTTGTACAAAAAGGACAAAGGTAGATTTAGGATGGTAATAGGTTATTTAGGTATTGGGAAGGACCCAACACCAATACTTATGTATTATCTATATTGCTTGTATATAAGGGATATGAGTAATCCCAAGTCTCAAGATGTTGAGACTGTGTTGCTTACGGACCTAATAAACAAAGAATAAATTGGTTAATTGTTGCATTTAATATGGTTATTTTTGTGTACTTATGCCATTTGCTCGTTTGTTCATGAGTATGTATGTGGTATTCATACTAGGCATAGCTCACCCTTCGGGAATTTGTGTCTTTTAGCTGCAAGTTAAAGTTATGATGATATTATTGAGATATATGATGATGCCAACTATGATTATTATTATTAGTATGAAAGGGATGGAGATTGCTACTTAAATAATGAGTCGAATTACGTATAGAATAGATGATAAGCATAGACTGGAGTGGGGATATGGTTTTATCACTACTTCTAACATGTTATTTGGATTGCTTATTAATTTTTGGGGAGGAGTAGCCTATGACTCCTATTGGTTACGTATTTTATGTTACATGTTAGAGTTGTAAAATTTTTTAGTTAAGATGCTTTAGTTATGCTATCTTAGGCTGGTTAATGTTAGATCTTTATGTAGATTGGAGATGAGTAGGTATTTATGACACTCTTTTATTAATGATTGAGGAGTTATTCATATGAGAGTTTGCAAATTACTATTAATTATTTATGGATTATAGGTAAGGTATATGTTCCTAAACCCCTTAATGTGTTAACCATTAGGGATAATGACAAGTGGCGGGCTGTAAATCCCCATGTTTTAGGGCATCACAGTTGCATTATCAATCTAAATATGTTGACAACGGAAGAGAAATTGCACACACAATAATTGAAAACTAGCAAACCCTTTCTTCAGAAAAAAAAGTAGTAAAAATGGCGTTTCTTGTATTGAGCATTATTAGTGAGGTCAATGATATTTCTTGATTTTGCACTATAATTGTTTCATGAATTTGAAAACTTTTTAAGGCTTTTGTTTCCTATTGTGGTACTTTGACTTGGTGCGTGAATTATAATTACAAATTAGATTGCTTATATGTATCGGTGTTGTTATCGAAAATTAGCCTAGAATTCGCAGAGTTCTTAAGTGTCTAATACATTAACCGTAAATGTATTTCAATCATCATGATGTATGGATGAAGAATTAATTGCAAGTAAAGAGGAACTTCTAAGTTTCTATTGTGTAAAAGAATTGAAATTTTATGGTTCTTTAGTAGTTGAAACTTGATATTTGTTGATTTCCAAAAGTTTTTGATTTCCTACTTGACTGTACTCATTCTTTCTACTTTAAGGAATTAGATGTTTGTTATTTGAAGAACTGCTTTGATTTAATTTACTCCTTATAGATGTAGTGCACAAATTAGATGGAGAGTGGCTTATAATTTAAATTTAGATCATTCGTTGATATCTTTTATTTTTACATCTTGTTGATGGTAGTGTTGAAGGATCGAAATTTGACTTTGTGTGATTTACAATGTGGTTTTGTTTTTTGGTTATGTTATCCATCATCCAACAACAATATTGTGAGCATAGATAGGGACAAGTATATCACATATTCTGGACAATGCTCTTGGTTTGTGTAAAGTTGTGCTGTTGCTTAGAGGCTTTGCATTTTTGTAGTTTAATATCCAAAATTTTATTTTCACATGAGATTCCCATCCTTTGCTATGCATATACGATCTCCATTGATCGAGTTTTTATTATTTAGTCTGTATTTTTTATTTTGAATAAAAAGATCTTTTACATTTTACTACTAAAAATAAAAAT
>JAMXBB010000001.1:134782580-134799465 GCA_024138015.1 Lumnitzera littorea | reverse complement strand
TTGTGTCATTAGTAGGTCTGCACCAAAGAAGAATAAGTGAGCTTAACCAATAACAATCATTACCCGCAAGTTGCATTGAGTGTGGAGAATGAAATTGTAAACTTTATACATGATAAACTATCTTCTCTTCCACATGATGAGAAGCTAAAAATTGGCTTAAGTTCACTGAAAGCAGAGTGAGAAAGTATGTAATCGAAACAAAAGATCGTGAGCACACATTTGCTCTTTTAAGATCTATTTTGGTCCTTTCTAAAATATTTATGCATGATTTCGTCTAGAAACATGCTTTTAATCAACTTTCAGCTAGATTTAACCATAAAAGTTCCTCAATGTGCTTTTAGTGAGGATAAATGTACAAAATTACATATTTATTAGTTAATACTCATGTTCATTCCTTTGTACAAAACAAGAACTACAACCAAAGTTCACGACCGCAATTCTCGCTTGTGTACTTATTTTACCTTCTAATCCTTCTTTTCTCACTTTCTAGCCTCTAACTCATAACTTAAACCAATCTAGATCATCTTAGGTTCCAAAATTATCTTAAAATTATAGATAACCATAATTAAACCCAAGATCCAAGTAGGATTTTGGAATTTAAGTTAGGACATGAAAGCATCCTTTAGAAAGTAGATTCTAAACTTTACTTTTATCATTACTACGTGTTGATTTTGAACTTATCCTTAGTCTAGACAATAGAAAGAATAGCGATTACTCTTTGAATCCAAGTACAAGACACTTGTATGTTTTGTTATGCTTGACTATTATAGTTCACTAAATGGAATTAAATGAAACTTGGCCTATTAATTGTTGTATTGTGTGCACTTAGCTTTAAACTCCCATTGGTAGGCTCTAATGAGTTGGTGAGGCATCTGGTGATTGTACATGACTCGCTTGATGGAAGTTTCGTATTAAGACAACCCAGCTAGATCTAAGAAGGATTACTTGACTGATGGGTAGGACCTTCACCAATATATATATATATATTAGTCAACTAGGGAAATTTCTCGTTGAGTTACGAGCTTATGTAAAAAACAATAAACCTCAATTCCAAGAAATAATATCTTCTACTAAGACATTCACAAAAGAAGTAGAAGCCCTTTTGAAAGAAGCTATTCAGGAATAGATGGAACACTTAAGGAACAAGTGTAAATAAATTGATAGGAAGAAGGATAGTAGAAATAAATATTTTGAATGCTTATTAATTTAATCAATCTTTACTTAATAGAATTTAATTAATAAGCCTAAAATTCGAATTTAAAGAATATCAATTTTTTAATAGAATATAAATATTTCAAATTTAAAGAAATTAGTGTGTGTATGTGAGTGCCTAATAAGGTTGTTAAACTTGCAATTTTACCTAAAATCGCTAGAGGGTCTATAGATTCAGAACGTAAAATCAAAATATAGAAACGTAAGTTGTTACAATCAATGTAAAATAGTTTCAAAAGACTATAAATACGCTTATAATAGTTATAAAAAAACTTGATATATATGATGGAAATTAAAAAAAATGAAAAATTGGGGTTTTTTTTCCATAAAAAGTTGTTAATCTATAATCTAATATTTACGAAATAAGGATAAGCAAGGTGAAAACTAATTCTTTTTTTCATTATTTTGTCTAAAAAAAAGCAATGAATTGAAGAAAATAAAATATTTTGACTAATTTTGAGTTGTTAATGGTATAAACTTAAATATATGATTTTTCTTATAAACATTTCTATTAAAGTTGGAACCATATGAAGGTTGTCAATATCAAAGAAGGGATTAAGATAAAGAGCGTAAGAGGACAAAGTTTGGAATAGTATAAGAAAGATGATTTAATGCCTTAATAATCAATGGGATTATATATATATATATATATATATTATTTTTTACTTATTCAATTTATATATGTAGAATCGATAAATTCGGTAAAAAAGGTAAGTTTCTATTGAGTTTAACATGTAAAATCGGTTAAAAATATAAGTTTCTATAAGAAAAAGATTTTAAATACTAGTTAAGTCGAAAGAGTTTCTCAAAATTATAAACTCTTAGAATTGCATAGGTGGAATCGTAATTTTGACAACTATAATACCTAGAAGCCATGAGTTACTCTAAGTTTCAAAATGCTAGAACTGTATTGTTTACTAGTTAAATGAAAGGTGATAAAAATATGATTGTTGCATTAGTTTTATTTATGAATGCATGTGATTCTTGTTATGTGTGACATATGCATAAGTAATTTCGTGTTCAATACTAAGCATAGCTTACCCTTCGGGGATTTATGGTTTTTTAGTTTCAGGTATAAGTAACATGGAAAGTACTGAGTACTATGAAGATGCAGATTTTGATTATTATTATTATTTTAATGAGGAGACAAGATATTATTACTTTGATGATGGGATGGGTTTCACTTAATGGTTGAATTGAGTATTAGATGTCAATGAGAGATGAACAGTTTATTTATTTATATTTTGATTTTGGGGACTTGTAGGGGTTACATGTAACTCCCTATTTTTATTTTACTTAATTTTATTTGGAGATGTTACATTTATTTTAGAGTCGTGAACCATTTAAGGTTAAATCTCGGATATTCATGGAGTTTTCATTAGTTGAATTGAATGATGATAAATGTTATATGCTTAATTTAAGTGGTGAAATATACCACTCTTATTTATTGTTTGAAGAGAAATTTATTGAAAGATTGATGATTTTTATTAATTGTTGAGTTTAAATAGGTGGAAGGTTAATACATGCCTTAGCGTATCAATTCCTTAGGTTAATACGTGATAGGGTTATGACTTTTCAAGTTCTAGAGTGTTACAGCTTTTAGTGGTAAATAGAGGGGATTGATTTGTAAGGCAATGAGCTATGCAGAGAGTGGGTAAAGAAAGGGCTAAGCTAAAATTAAAGTAGAGCTTTGGTATTTGATACTTCTTTCTTTCTTGTGTTAGTTTATTCCTTTGTGTTTGTATATCTAACCTTTGTAGTTGTTCTTCCTTGCTTATGAGTAATCTTTCCTTGTGTTGTTCTTTCCTTATAGAATGCCTAGATATGGTGATACAGCTTTTAATGCTTCTTCTTAGGCTTGAGGGGAAGGGTTAAAAACCCTATTCTAATCTCTCTACTTATCCTTGCTCAAAACCAATAGAACCTTAATGCTTCAACACTAAGGTAAGGATAGCCTTAGCAAGATTAAGGATTACCTGCCCCTGGCGCAATACTACCCCTACCCCCAGCATAGTAGAATCTAAACTAGAATTTGGGCTAAGGGTTTGATCAAGTAACAACTGCTTAGATGCTATAGACTATGAATGCTATGATGGGTATGATGGCTTAATGGCATCAATAGATGCTAAGGGACATGCATATGATGTAAGCTAATGTTAAAGTGTGGAGACAAGAAAGATGGGCTACTAGGCAGCTAAGGATAGATAGGTATTTGAAAGTGGCTAAGCAATTCAACCTTCAGCCAAATGATGCTACAGTAGCAAAGGATTGGATCAAGTAAATTGAAAAAGCTTTTGCCATAGTTGAGGTGCCTGAGGACAAGAAGATTGATTAAATTGTTATTATGTTGAGGGGCGATGCCTCTAAGTGGTGGGACGATACTCTACATACCTTATCCAATGTGGACCAACTAAATTGGAATGGGGTTAAGTAGGCCTTCTTTGATAGATTCATCCCCAAAAGCATTGGGGAACAAATGTAGCTAGCACACTAAACCCTTTAGCAAAGTACCTGGACCGTGGTAGAGTATGAGGTTGAGTTAGATAGGTTGGCACGTTTCATGCCTTAGGCCACTTGAGCTAATGAGTAATTGTTGATTAACCGCTTTTTATACAAGTTAAAACCATAGATATATAAATGTGTGGCACGGTTTTAGCCTACAGTGTATTCAGAGGCTAAGAACAAGGCTAAGTGTTTTGAGTAGCTGCTGAAGAGAAAACATGAGTAACTGAGTAGTTGTGCTAGTATAGTATTGAGAAAGAGGCCGACGTTGAGCTATATCGCATGAGTCTTGACAGAGTTGCTAAGAGGCTAGCCTTAAGTATTTTTATTGGAGACCCTAAAGACGGACCAATGTATGGTAGTTGAGACTTATGGCCTTACCACCAATACCTTAAGTTAAAGCCTTAACACCTATTGTGACATGTATACAGTACTTTGGTCTACATGATCTATCTACCTATAAGTAAACATCAAAGGCTTGCTTCCTTTGTAGAAAGACATCACATTTAGGTAAGGACTACGGGAGGTCACAATACTTCACCAAGGGGTTTGTTTTAAATGCAGGTAAAGGGGGCACATGATTGTTGACTGTAGGATGCAGTTACTCATAATGTAAGGGCACCAGTTGTTAGATCCCCTCTAGCTCTTAGAGCTACATGACCTCAAAATGCTGGACCCTGCTAAAGAGCCCTGGTAAGAGTGTTCACTCTTCATCATTAAGAGCTTGCCTTAAACACAAACACTTTAGCAAGTACGCTCTCTATCCATAATCATAGACTATATGCATTGTTTGATGCGAGTGCATCCCATTCCTGTATAGTTGACTCTTGTATGAAACTATATGGTCTATTTGTTGCAAATCTAAGTTCTAAGTTGTCTATGTTCACCTTTAGGAAGTGAAGCAATATTAGATCGAGTATGTAAAAATGTAAAAGTAGTTGTAGAAGGGAGGATCCTACCAGAAAATTACTGGTGTTAGGGCTGTTAGATTTTGACATTATTTTAGGCATAGATTGGCTATCAAAACATTACGCCACCAATTACTACCACAATATGGTGGTTTCCTTTGAGTCGCCAAGTTTATAGCCCTTTAGTTATTAGATAAAGATGCCAAAACTTACTTGGCTCCTCTAATAATTGAGTCGAGTAAAGCTAAGTTGAATATAAAGCGAGTCTTAATAGAATGAGAGTTTCTTGATTTGTTCCCAAAAGATTTGCTGGGTTCACCACTAGATGGGGAAGTTGAATTCAAAATAGAAGTGGTACCAAGAACTATACACATATCAAAGTGAGCTTACAAAATGGCACTTACAAAGTTGGTGAAATTGAAGAAATAGTTACAGGAGTTGTAGGAAAAGGGTTTATCAGGCCTCGTTTGTCGCTTTGGGGAGCTCCAATCCTTTTATTAAAGAAGAAGGATGGTAGTCTATGCATGTGTATTGACTACAAAGATATGAGCCAGGTAATAATAAAGAATAAGTATTGCCTCCTTAGGATTGATGATCTCTTTGATTACTTGTAGGGTACTCAAATCTTCTTTAAAATTGACCTGCATTATAGGTACTATCAATTGAAAGTTAGGCCAAAAGGATGCTAAAAAGATGGCTTTCAATATTAAGTATGGTTTATATGAATTCCTAATGATGTTGTTTGGCCTTATCAATGCTTTAATGACATTCATAGACCTCATGACAGAGTGTTTAAGGAGTATTGTGTGATGTGGCAAAATTCATAGGTCTTCTAGTGTAATTGGATAAGGTAAAGAATTGAGTTATTGACCTTATATAACCCACATGACAATTTATGAGTACCACCTTTTTATTTTATTTTATTTTTTGGCTAATTATCAATACCATCTTTACTTAGAAAGATTTATTCAAACTATTTTTGTATCTTTTGAGTGGATCAAATTGCCAATTCATACTTGCGTGCATTCTACTACAGGAAGCATCTCTCTATAAAGTATTGTTGATGGACTCTTTTGGTTCATGACTCCTTCTAAGTGGTTTGTTCCCCTCTGTTACTAGACTACTTTTGTAACTTTTTATACTTTTCATTTGTTTCCTTTAATTCTTTCCCAAATTTGGAGAGAAAGAAAGAGGCCTTCAAAGTGAAAATAATTCCATCCATTTCTCCAATTACTCATATTTCTATTACAACTGTGTACATAATTTACTTCAATTTTTCTTAGCTTTATCTTGATTTTAATAAATTTCCACCTATTCAAACATAGTGTAAGAAGGACCTATGAGAGTTAGGGTTTGAGTCTTTTAGAGAGTTTACTTTTACATTTTACTTTTTACATTTTATGCTACTCTGAGTTAGAAGTTTTAGCCTACTATAAGTTTTCTATCCTTTATCTCTTATCTTTTTTTTTTTAATGTTATTTTATTAAATTTATAAATGATTTGCTGCAATCAACTTGCATGTATTGGCTATATTATGGTTGAGCCACCTTGATCATATACGTTTGGCAGGTTGACACAGAAGTAGTTATAAAAATGGATTAGCCTATTTTTATCATCGTTTCAATTGAACCAGCCAGCTTAATCTGAGTCCTACAACAATATTGGTGCACTACTAATAATAACTAAGATCCTAATATGTATTATATTAATGAGAATAGAACTTTTAGTGTCACATTCCCATAACCATGTATGAAATATAAAAATTTAATGTTGGTTTTAGTCTTATTGGCAACTTAATCATAGCCCTCACAGCCTCACTCTTAACCGTAAGCGTTCAATGGGAAACAACTATAGTTATATGGAAGTTGTCATGTATCGGGTAGTTGAAGAAATATAATTTTTGTTTAAAATATGACAACTATAAAAAAAAATTGGATTAGTTTACAATTTGAATCTTGAGCAAATAAATATGTAGCAAATGATTTTTATAAATTTTTATGATAGATTCAAAATCAAAGTTTATATGGGATTCATAAATTATGATTTATTAGCACCCATATTAAGTGTATAGTCCAATAGTATATAATAATATGCATTTTAATTTATAGCATGAAACTTATCCCATAACATGAGTATTTATATATATCTCGTATACTTTGCATTTGCATATGTAACCAATTAAAATGATATATTATAATTAAATTTCCAAATTTTGCAAATGTTCCTTTTATAGAGTGAGGAAGTAAAATCTAAAATAAGAAATAGCATGCATAATTAATATTACTAAATAATTATTATACCAAAACCTTCTAGTCCTTGCTTGATTTTTTTTTTTTTGTCTCTTTTCCGCCATCTATGTGAATATTTCAATAATAAGAAAATTATTATTTAGTGGTTTTATTTTTTACTTTCCATAAATAAATATTTAGTTTTGATGGGCGAGAATCTAAAAATGTAGCCGTTAAAGGAACACGTACCACGGGCAATATATATAAGCATATAGATACTGCTGGCTCTATCTTTTATCTACTTTACCTCGAACCTTCTCTGTCTTCATTTTCTTCGTAGGGCATAGAGCACGAAGGGGTTTCTTTTCTTTAAGGGTTCCGATGGCGGTTTTCTTGGAATGCATTTAGAGCTTGTCAGGTGAGTAATTGGGTTTTATATATTGACATTTTTAATATTTAGTCGGAAATATTGGTTTCTTTTTTCTTGGTGTTTTGATGTTAATGCATTTGGTTATGAAATTCATTTTTTTCTTTCGTGGGTTATTGATCAGTATGGCTTTTTTTTTTTTTTCCCTTCGTACACTTGCGTTTTAATTAAGGAACATTAATTAGGGATTCATAAATTTCGACTGTGTTGATCTTGTTTTCTCTGTGATGATTATATTCTTTTTGGTACACAGAGATTTTATGATTGAATGTTTAATCAAGCATGACAATTAGGATGCATTCACAATGAAATATAGAGGGAATAGAATTACAATTAATATGGAATGGAATAAGAAATGAATGTTTATTATACTGTTTAGTTGAATGAATAGGAATACATCCGTAATAGAAATTGAAAGTTTATACTATCCTTCTCTTTTTATCTTTCTCCTTTGTCCTTGGGTCATTTTCTACTGTTCTCTCTATGTATGAAAGATTTCATCTTTCTTCCTCTAACTCATTAATTCACTACACGATTTTGTCAAAAAGATGAAATCTTTACCTTAATGCAACCCTAGATTTGTGTACAAGAACACAAGCAGATTAACAATAATATATATATATATATATATATATATAACAATGAAACTAATATTGATCAAGGAAAATTTGGATAGCACCAAAGGAGTATAACAATGGATCAAGGAACCATGACCACCATGTCTCCTTCCTTCTCACAATCTTCTTGCCGAACCTTACCTAAGCTCTTGGTTTGGCTTATTCTCTTCGTTTTTGTATCTTATGTTGTCTATGCCTCAATGCTTGTGTCGTTTTCTTCCTGTCCACGGTTGAGGTTCGAAAGCCTGTTGTTGTTTCAAAAAGGAAGTGGAGGGAGATGATAAAATAGAGCTCCAACATGTCGTTTTCGGTATTGTTGCTTTTGTATTCAAAGAGAGAGAGAGAGAAACTAGACCTTTAGCAGAATGGAGACTCGAAGAGAAAGACAAACGAAGAGATTGAAGAGAGAGACGGTTGTGTATAGCATGGTCGACGATAAGTAGAGTATGTGGGTGTGTGGTGGAGCTTTTTTGGAGAAAAGAAAAGGGTAATGGTAATTTTTTTAACTCAAAACCCCAATTCTTAGTTTTAACACAAGGAATCTCTATTCTCAATTTTCAAGAATTGGGATTCCTTAGGAATCTCAACTAGGGTAAATAAATAATGTAATAAGGAAAGAGTAAGGGATAAGTGGACATGGAATTCTTTCCCCCAGGCGAACATCCCATTAGGGTTTTACAGGTGAAGCATTTTAATTTTTCATTGACGATTAATATGGTTCATGTTGTCTTACTCTGTTTCTTGATTGATGCGATGTAGGCATGTCTCTTAGATTGGATGGAATTTCTTTCCCCAGTAATGCGGAGTTGGAAGGCATTAAAAGTTGCAATAGTTAGGGTTTGTGCATGTCAAAGCTGATGGTAATTCTACCGTTCTTCTTCTCATGTTTTTATTTATTTATTTCTTCAATCCATTGTTTTACTTGATGGTCCAAATTGATCGTTGAAAATGGATATTGGTGTTAATTTGCTTTCTTGATTAATTTTTCTTTTGCAAATTAATTTAAATATCCAGACTTCACAAATCATATCTTTTTGTAGAAATTGTCGTTCAATGAAATCATAGTCACTGCAGGTCGACTCTTCTAAAAATTATAGGTTGTTTTGTTAATCGCAACTTGTATTTTATGACCTTGACAATGCTATTCTTTTTATGTAATTCTAATTCTATCTTGTGTCCATCATAGTACTCTCCCTTCAACAAGCTCTTGTCCTTCAGGGTGAAAGTGTAGAAACTGTTGTTTAATGAAATGATAACCTTGAGTCGACTCCCTAAAAAGTCCACATTCTTTTGCCGATCACTAGTTATTTAAAAAAAAAATATCATTTTATTTAGGATCTTTTAAGTAAACATATCAATTGGAAGGTTGTCTATAATTTGTCCTGTTAACACAAAGACTAAGTTTTTGTATGTGTGTGTGTGTTTATATATGTAATTATTTGAAAATGCTTTGATCATGTTTTAGCAATAATGTCATTCATATGCTTTTAAAAAGATCTGGTGAACAACTTCCCAAAATGTCGTGACTTAGTTATGCATTTTTTATTTTTGTAAGGTATTGTTTCTTTGTTTTTAATTAGTGAATGTCATCCCATACAAACTCTTGTACACTCTTTTCGGCCGTTAGATCAGCTACTTTTACACTTCCTCCTTAAATTTAGTATAACTATGTGGTCAAAATTTGCTTCTGAAGCTAGAGAAGCCCTTATTATTTATCAAAAATAAAAAATAAAAAAAAATAATGCCTTTTGCGGTTGTTGGTGTTGGACAGTAAAGGGTCTTCCAAGGGTAGCCTTTTTCTCCTTGCTATCTTGTAACAATTTTTCCAATGTGAGAATACTTCTAATATCAGTTCTCTTTTTTCCCTAGTCCATGTTCTTTCCACACCTTATGGTTCGTTGGTGATTAGCGTTATTGTGCTGTTCTGATTTCTCTATAGCTTTTATCATAAAAAGTCTTCCTTGAGACTGTTAATTTCGCAAGGACATAAATGAAAATGCATGAAGATAGACTAGTAAGAGCTTTGCTCGCACTCGCTCTAGTTGTGTTGGAGATTATGGAGATAGTAGTCCTGTTTTGTTCCTTAATTTGGACACTTCTTGACAAGAATAAGGCTAAACAAGGTTATCACCTTTCATACAGTAGGCTAAAAGCAAGGATAAACAAGAATAAGGCAATAAGATTCAAGAGGTAGCATATGGTGAGCTAAAAGCAACCACAAAAAGTCTTAGCAAGGAACTTGGAAGCGGATCTACAGGATGTGTATAATGTTGAGCTAAAAGCAACCATAGGAACAAGAATAAGGCAACAAGATTCAAGAGGTATGCATACGATGAGCTAAAAGCAATCACAAAAAATCTTAGCAAGCAACTTGGAAGCAAATTCACAGGATCTGTGTATAAAGTTGAACTATCCAAGGGAAAAATTAAGGCTTAATGTGGTTAGGAAAGGGGAGGATATTTCTATGCTCAACTCAGTTGTACTAACATTTTTCTGACCTAGTTAGGGGGTCAGGTGTTAGCATGATGATCTTCTTCCCTCATACTCAAACGTATTAGTGTTCCTGAACCTACCATAGATAACTCTTAAGCCAAACATTCATGGTTGTCTTAGTAGTATGTGTCAAGTGTACATTGGCAGTACACAGTATAGCACTCCGTCTTGATACGCGCCTATAGAGATTGGTACAACGACCTGCTTTGTAACATGTAGGGCACTCTTCTCATAAAGTTAATGTAGTTTCTACGATCTTGGATGAGAAGTGGTCACAGCTTTAACTTTTCCACCATACTCACAGATGCGGCATTCATGCAACTTCCATTCTCTATAATCATTGCATGGAAGGTGCTCTCCACTTTACACACAATATGGAATGAGTTCTCACATTGCTCGTCTTCTGTAGAAGGGGCAACGCTCATAGCTCTTTGCATAACCATACTTACATACCTATCCTCCTCAATGTTCACGGTGATCTCTTCTCCATGCGACCTTTTGGTCTGCATCCTACTTCATCAACTCCTCAACCTCTTCATTGGTGCTATCAACTTTGAAGGATGGTACATTGCTTTTAATGATCACAGTTCTTCTATTTGGATATTGAGCAGTTACGTGGCCAAAACCTTCTCACATAAAACATTTTATTTCATTCCTCTTCCAGGTTGTCCTCCCTTAAATTTTTTGGCACTTTCCTCTCAATGGGTCAGGATTTCAGGTTGGATTAGATAGCCTCCTGCCTACAATAATGGGATGGCGTTTGTTTGCCCAACATTCATTCCGATGTTTCCAAATTTACTAGATAATCACGCCCGCGGCACGCCTTCATCAAATCTTCTTTCCACAGAGGAGTGTCCACGCAAGTGAGATTACCATATTTGAAGTTTCCGAAAACGTGAAGGTAGCGATAACATATAGGACTTAATGTACTGTAGCAAAATATTGAGATTACAACCTTACATGTTGTGTATAGCCATTGGATCAAAACCAGGGAAAATTTGCATCATAAACACCGAGTCATATAGAATCTTTAGGGTAATCTATCTTTTGAAAAAATTAAAATTTATGCAGGATAAATAAATAATAAAATAATAAAGCATGACTATAGTAAGTAAACTCCTAATGATAACATGGTGTACCATTTTGAGCTGAACCTACTAGAATCACAATTTTAACATCAAATTATGGCTAAACATAAACTATAGAGGGTTTTAAAGATCATTTTATATGTCGATCAGTTTTGATAATTTATGAAAACATATTTTCTATGGAGAAAGGAAAAAAATTGCGAGAAAAACATCCCAAAAATTTACTATGGTACCTGAATTACCTTTTATCACGATAAAATCGTCTCAAGAGACGACTTTAATTTTAATATACATTCCTTTGTGGACTCCGGCCGCCCATGTCCGTGCGTCGCTCGCAGGCGAACACGATCACGGGAGGCCGGGGTCGTCCGCTCGAACCGAAGAACGATCGAAAGGGTAGATAGAGCATGCTCGTGCCCGGACAAATGCTCTGAATCCAAGAGAACGGGTACCCATGTGCCCTACTAGCAGCGTCCAAAGCCGCGCTTGCATGGAACACGGGGGCTACCGTTGCGTCTACCTAGCAACCCTAAGAGAGGAGCCGGGCGGAATGAGCGACTGAAACGAAACAATTCCTCCAGCGGGTATCCAACATAGGAACCGTCGAATTCGTCTACGGGCTTGGGTGCACGCGCGGACAACGATTGAAAGATAATATACGTGGGTAGTTCCGTGCACGAGCACAGAGGCTACCGGTGCATGCCACGCATATACCACTTACACGCCCTACTGAGCATTGGATCGCCCAAGCAAGACTTGCTACCACCACATGAGCAGAAAAGGATTCAACTCGGATCTGGCGCATAACGTAGCCTAACGAGGACAGCGCAACATCACCGGACGTGGGTATGAATAGAGCCCCCACCATGCATATGGGGGGTCGGCTAAAGAGCGCCTAACAGTCGGCCAGGCAACGCCCCTCAAGCGAATCTTTTTAAAGGGCGATTTTAAGTGATATAGCCCTAAGATTATTTTGCTAAGATTATTATTTTTGGATTTTTTTTTTATTTTTTGCTATTTTTTTTTCCTTTTCCCTACTTTTTACCATGCTCTTAAATGGTGAAGCTCATTAATTGTAATCCGTAATTACCAAAATCACATTAATATACTCAATTCTAGTGATCTAACCGAACCTTTTCATTACTTATAAATTAAGACTTTACAATAATTTTATATTAATCTAATGGGTAAGGTTCTAATGGGTTTTTTCAAAAAGTTCACGAAAATAACCATTTTAACTTGACATTTTGATGGCTATCACATATGTAAGCTCAAATAAGCACAGTTCCCTACAAGTAATTTTAGGAATCCTACTAAGCATCAAACATCTACAAATCGCCAAATTGTAGATTTCAGTAATTTTGAAAATTCTATTTCATCATAATATGAAACCAATAATTTTTTGAATCGAAATTCCATCGTAATTTCATATCATCATGGCACGTTCAAAATTCATATTATCATGGCACGTTCAAAATTCATATTTATCAACAATTCCATAATTATTAATTAATTCAAATAAAAATTTGTATTTTACACCATATTAAAGAATCAAGCGGATAATATGTTATATATGGATTATGGATTGTGTTTATTGGTGGTTGATGCGATGGATATCTTCATATGAGACTACTACTATTGTGTTTTTTTTTATGCAGTGATCTCACCAGTCTTGTTCACCCCGTTTACATAGTACGATGATATATGAACCCTCTTGTTCTCAATTATATCTATTTGAAATCATGAATTACTCTAGATTTCAAGATGCCAAAATCATGTTATTTTTATCACTAAATAATAATTATCTTTTATGAACCTTAGGTATTACATTACTATTTGAATATCCTTTTAGTGTGGCCATAGAGTATGCTTGGCTATACGGTGGGTTTCGCAACTTACTCTTTTGATACCTTAGAAAAAAAATAACTATCTTTTATTTTATTGTTATCATGAATTACTATATTTTTATTTTATTTTTATCATGTAAAAAAATAACTGTATTTATTTGAAATCATGAATTACTCAAGATTTCAAGATACCAAAATCATGTTATTTTTATCACTAAGTAATAATTATCTTTTATGAACCGTAGGTGCTACATTACTATTTGAATATCCATTTGGTGTGGGCATAGAGTGTGATTGGCTATACAATGGGTTTCACAACTCACTCCTTTGATGTAATGCCTTGAAATAAAAGAAGAAGAAGAAAAAGAAGGAGATATACAAGAATAAAAATCATAAAAATACAATAAAGGATGACTAAGTTATAAGTAACGAGTATAAAGGTTAATGTTGGCATTATCGAATGGTTTAATAAAGGATAATGTTGGAAGTATATAAGTTTCTTGACTTAGCTAGTGCATATTATGTTATTTCCTAGAAACTTATTTAGACTTTTTGGCATTATCGAATAGAACTCTTCCACTACAAATCTAGAAAACGCTCAAGATATATTAAGAATATTAAATCTTATCGGTTTTTTATAGAAGAAAAAGTTGGATTAATTTAAATTTCTCATGATAGTGTAACTTGTCTAAAGAAGGGAATCGCAAGGCTTAAACAATCTTCATAGACTCCTAATGGTAAAGCTTATGATAATGATTTACCAGTTAAAGTGATAAAAGTAATGGGGAATTTTGATATTGATGGGGTAAACATTGAATTTGACTTAAGGATTTAGAGATGTAGAATTTTGGATGCATTGCTAATGAGGTTTTTGTTGAGGAGTTGGGTTATTTTTAATAATTTAAGGATGTTTTGATTCATGTGTTGAGGTGTTAAAGGATAAAATAAGTTTAGAAAGGTTATGATAATGATTTACTAGTTAAAGTGATAAAAGTAATGGGGAATTTTGATATTGATGAGGTAAATATTGAATTTGACTTAAGGATTTAGAGATGTGGAATTTTGGATGCATTGCTAATGAGGTTTTTGTTGAGGAGTTGGGTTATTTTTAATAATTTAAGGATGTTTTGATTCATGTGTTGAGGTGTTAGAGGATAAAATAGGTTTAGAAAGGTTTTGGGTGAAAGAGGAAGAAAAAAAAAAAAAAGGTTTGAACAATGGGTCACACAACCAAAAGACATGATCATGTTCCTTATAGTAAGCAGCGTGGGCTGGTAGATCAAAAAGTTACACAATTGAAGGACATGACCTTGTCCCCATTACATCCCTTACAGTTGTGAAGTGTAATTTAATAAGTTACATTTCTAAAAAGACACAATCATGTCATAGGCTTTGTTCCTTCAAGTTGAGTTTTTTCTCGTTGTTTTTTTTATTTTATATTCTTTTGTTACTTTTAAAGTAAACCCTTTTAATATATTATTAAGTGAATTTAAAGAGATTTAAATGGTCTAAAAATGAGTTTTAGCTAAGAAATATTGTTTATTCAATATTTAAAGAAGTTTAGTGAGTATTTATTATTTCTACGATTTAAAGTTAAGCTTGATTTGTTGGTAACGGATTCCAAATATCAAGGTATATAACATTTGCTTGTTGTATGTAAGTGTTAGGATAGCAAAATTTAAAATGAATTAAATGTATATTAAGCTTATGTATCTTTTGTTGCTTATGTCTAGAGGCTTAAAGTGGTAGATCCCTAGGGGGAAATCCTGATGAACCTTGCAACGTGTTGTCCTTAGTGAAGTCTCGCTTGGAAGTGATTTGAAATAGATATAGGTTGTTGTAGAGGGGCTCGAATAGTATGGTTGTCAAAATCACGATTCTACTGTTTATTTAAATACATAAAATATAAAATCGTATAAAATCGGTAAAATTATAAGCTTGTAGAATCATACATCAAAGTTTATAATTTTATAAAAAGTTTTCACATAAACAATTTCATATTTATTTTAATAAAGAAAAATATTATAAAATTATAAACTCGTAAAATCGTATTTTTGACTCACGATTTTAATAATCATGTTGAAGAGGCATGCCCAACTTTGAGTTGTAGAGGGTCCAAAAAGGCATACCCAAACAGTAGGTTATGATACAAATTGTAATGTGTTTGGGTCATGAGGACCATTATCATGTATTGCGTGAACGACTTAAAAGCAAAAATAAATGAATGAATAGTGTGAATCACTTGCTTTGCATTTTTACTCACATATATGGTTGTATGTTGTGTAATGAGCTTCAGCTCATTTTATTATATTTTCAATTGCAGGACTCGTAATTGTTACTCGTAGTTGTACTACTTAACTTCAATAACTTATGGAGCTAACTGTTGCTGCTTTAGGGATGGGAAGAGCGAAGACCATGTTTGGTATTGAATAATATCCTAGGCAATTAAATCATAAGATTATTTAGTCTTATGTGGTAACAATAATTGATTGGGTATCAATATTTCTTAACTAGAAGTTATTTTAATATTATTTGGAGATTTAATTGTATAATATTATTTGAAAACTTTTATAGTATCATTTAAAGTTTTTAGTCGGATGTTACATTTGACGTATTATTAAAAACTAGGGACATGTGGCGGTTTATGATGTCATCGGTTCTGGAGTGTTACATTTAACTTTATAATTTCATGCACTAATCTATATGCTGATGATTTATATAACAAGCTTGGCTATGGTCTTTATGTTAAGGCTTTAGGGTTAGGATATGATGCTACCTTTAGTGATAACAATGCTTAACTATTTCCAACATTGTCTAAAGTTTGAACTTTTACACGTAGATTTAGACTTATAGAATAGGCCCAACCAACCTAGATTCATCGGGCTAGGGTTCCAAGATAGATAGATATGTGATTGGCCTAGCTTTGCCTAGTTCTAAGTCAATTTACCTAACTTGCCAGTTCATGGACTGGTTTCGAGACTCGTAAATTGGCATTTTTTTTTATTGAGTATAAACATATAATATATTGTGTATTTACATATATAATGTAATATATACATACTATTATATTATATGTAACATATGCATATATATATCATATATATATATATATATTTATGTATATAACATATAGTTTTCTTTAAAAAAAAAAAATTGATGGGCTTAAACTGTCGATTCAGGCTTGACTTCTCTATACGAGTCCTTAAACCTCTAAGTGAGTTTAGTTCGTGAGTTTGAACCAGCCTTTCCCTATTTATACATTGATGTTAGACTTTCTAAACTTTAGATGATTTTAGTCTTATTGTGATTTTGTATTGATTGACTTCAAAATAATGTCTTCTTCAAATAAAATTGATGAGCGTTTTTTAATATTAAAATTGGACAAAGAATTTGAGCCAAAAAAGAAAATAAAAATTGGATAAATGATAAATGAAATATTCTAGTGAGTTTGGAAGCTTTTACATGTCTTTACTAATGTAAGGCTATCATTTTCTTTTAGGACTTGGGACACCACAATATGTATGGATAATCGGCTCATTAATATACAGGATTTGCTACTATTA
>JAMXBB010000001.1:134760265-134782080 GCA_024138015.1 Lumnitzera littorea | reverse complement strand
ATATAACTTCATGATAATACAAAGAGAAGATAAAACTCTAACGTTTTCATAAATCTCACAAAAACTAAATCTGTGTTTTGGTATATATTTAGGATCTCCCATTGAGTAGAACGTCAACAGTACATTCCTACCAAAGTGAGCATTAATATAAGTAAGTTAAGATTGTAACTTTTCCGCTTGTTGAGATACTATATTAAAGTATATAAAGGTTTAAAAGTGTTTTTGGTTATAGTTGTAAAGTAGTTGTCTATGTGCATGCTATGTGTGTGATTAATATTCTGTTTTGTTACAAGAGTTAAACTTCTTGATGTGTTATTCTACATGGTTCCATAGTATTGTATTGTGTGATCTTGTTTGGCTACCTCTAAAGGGAACTAATAGTGATCTTTCAGCTAACGTAATTGGACATATATAGTAACCCATTAGGGAGATGATTAGGTGTGTCAAACCAAATATCGACTCTATTTGATAAGGATAGTTGAAACGGTCCATTTCTCATTTTTAGTTGAACTAAGTGGTATAAGTCGTAGATAACGAGGTCATGGCAAATGTAGGGGCTATCGTTAGGAGGTGGTCTTAGTAGGAGGGTGTTCTCTATTATACAAGTTTGGGTTTAGTCTGATTTGAGTTACGGTAAACTCTTCAATCTGAGTTAGAGCAAATGTAATTTCTTTAACCTCACAATAGACTGAATAATATTGTGCAATGTCACAAACGGTTGATTACGTTGCATTTCATGATAATTAATAATTTTATTTATGTTTGTATGATAATCTTTTGTCTCCATCTTGCTTACTGGGTTAGTTGTGCCCACATCCCTATAAACTCTTCTACAGGTGAAGAGTAAAATTTTAGGATACACAGATATAACCACCCACAAGTTAATGCACGGTTGGCTGGGAAAGTGAGGAAAAGAGAATCCACCGAATCTAGACTTTTAACTTTTTGTTTCATTCTGAGGAAACTAACTAAGAATCCCTAGTTTGATTATTAATAGGTATCAGACTAGATGTGGAATTACTTATATAAGTACTGTTATATTTTCGAACAGCAAGTTGTCTTGAACAGGTATTTTGATTGGTTTGATTATTAACAGGTGTTAGACTAGATACTTCAAACTAGTTTAGTCATGTACGCCTTGTGTAGACTGTATCTATGATAGCAACTGTGAAATTGGCTTCTATCTTAGGTTAATTTATATGATGAGATTATTACAACTTCTGTTGTTCGAGGTTTGACATGCTATGTATTAGATACTATTGTAATATACAATTGAGAACTTAGTTTTTAATTTTTCTTCCCTTATATTAGATCACATAAATCAAACATAAAAGTAATGAGAAAATTAGAGACCATCCCAATTTAGGAAGCCTAAAAAGATAACCCTAAATCGTTTAGAACCAAGTAAAACGCCAAATATGCTTAGAAGACTATGTAACTTAAGTTATCAATATAATCATTATATCAATTTAATAAAGCTAAACATGAGTTCTCAAGCCAACATGTTTCCTTTGAGAGAACTTTTGCATCACAATCTTTAGACCTAAAATCAATAAATGCAATAAGAATCAAGATCTAAAATACATTTTCTTCGAAAAATACTTTTAGTGAAATTTCCTAATAAACTAATTAAAATTGCAAATTTAAACTGGAAAAGATGAAAGTAGAAGATAAGAATCTATAATCTTAAATCAGATAAGTATATTAAAATCAATAATTTTTAGAGCTAGTATGAGCCTCAAGAAAGGATCACATGACCCTTATATAAACCTTTATAACTAAACTAGAAAAACTCATATGCAAGAAAATGGAGAAAGTCAAGTCAATTAAGGCAAAAAACGGCTTATAAAATTTGTCTAACCACTCTTGGGCCCTTTCTAACTAGCTAAAACCCCAACTTGACTACCATAAGCTAGATTAGATAGCCTTCTTTACCATTAGACCACCGATCCCTAATTGTCATTAGTAAGTTGTTTTGACCCATGACCTTTTATTAGTAACCAATAAACATATGAAATTACCTCAAAGAAATCTAAAGTAATTTAACATGCTTTTTCTTTTTCACTAGTTGAATATTTTCTAGATAAATAATCGTAAGAATGGCCAAAAAAGAAATAAAAGTAGCCAATTCTGAGTTACATCTAAGTTATGTTTTACCTTAATACAACATAGGCTACATGTCTAGGCTAATTAATATAGCCAAAATTTCTTATATTAGACTTAATGTGTACCACTTAGGTTTAAACTAAGTGTCCTAACTAGGAGTATAGATGAGCCAAGCCTACTAATTAAATACTCAAGTAATTTATTGAGTCAAGTTTGGACTTCGTGATACTATCTCAATTAACTTACAAGCGCAACCATGCTTAAGTAAAGCTTAAATATCAGTCGAGTTTAAATTGAGTTTAGTTATATATAATATTTTAATTAAAAATATATATTGATGAAATTCTAAAAGGAAAATAAAATTAAGTTACGTATGTGCAGATGAGTGATTTTGGAATGGAGACAAGAAAGAGTTTGAGCAAAACAAAAAGTTGTTATTTCTGTTAAAGTCAAAAGTTAAAACAAGCATACAACAAACTAGTTATTTATACAGGTAAAGAAGGAGAAGGAAATAATAACACGTGTACAAATTTACAAAACTGATAAGTTATAACATTACCCCACTCACCCCCCTTAAGATGGAAAGTATATATCAAGTACTCCTATCTTGCACATAAGAAATTGAAATTGATCAACAACCAAACTCTTTGTGAACACATTAGCAAGTTGTGTTCTAGAAGTAACATGTATCGGCAATAGAGTTCCATTAGCCACTTTGTCGTTTACAAAATGTAAATCCATTTCTAAGTGCTTGGTCCTTTCATAGAAGATAGGATTTCTTGCAATATGAAGAGTGGATTAATTGTCGCAAAACAAATGTACTGGCAAGGGATAATCGACCTGAAAATCCTACAACAAAGTAATAAGCCAAATAATTTCACAGTCAATACACACAAGAGTACAAAATTCGAACTTCATTGAACTTTGCAAAACAGTAGTTTACTTCTTCGATTTCTAGCTAACAAGAGAATTCCCAAAGAAAATACAAAACCCTGTAGTAGATCTTTAAGTATCAAGGCACCCTCCCTAGTCATTATCACTCTATGCTCGAAGAATGAAATTAGTATCGGCTGTAAAATAGAGAGCCTATCTTGGAGATTGCTTGAGATACCTGAAAACTTATTCCAATGCTATTTGATGTGTTTGGCAAGGACAGTCTAAAAATTGGCTTAAGACATGTACAGTATATGCAATATTAGGCCATGTTATGGACAAATATAGCAACTTACCAACTATTTGTCTATAACTCAGATAGTCCACAAGAGCAGAGGCATCAATTCCAGATAAATGATGATTTGTAACCATAGGAGTGGCAATAGCTTGAGAATTTAAAAAACTTGTCTCTATTAAAAGATCCAAAGCAAACTTATGTTGAGATAATACCAAACCTTATTTGGAACACACTAACTCTAAGCCAATAAAGTATTTAAGCCCCCGTAAATCCTTAACCTTAAATTGAGTGCTAAGAAAATGCTTAAAATCTTGAATAACTTAGAGACTTTTGCTAGCAACCGCTAAATCATCTATGTAAACCAACACAACAAGAAGAGAGTCCGCTATACCTTTTGTAAACAACAAATAATCACTATGTGACTATGCAAAGCCATGAGCCAGCAAAGATGAAGTCAACTTAGCATTCAATTGACAAGAGGCTTACTTCGAGCCATACAAGGATTTAGTGAGCTTATAAATAACATGCTGTGACTTGGTAAAACCATAAGATGTGATATCTAATCCTTTAGGTACATCCATATATACTTCTTCATGCAAGTCTCCATTAAGAAATGCATTTGGCACATTCATCAGATGAATGTGCCAATGAAACTTAACAACGAAACAGAAAAACAAACGAATTGTAGTATGCTTAATCACTAAACTAAAAGCCTTCGTATAATCAAATCCTTCTTTTTTATTGTAGCCTTTAGCCACAAGATGCACTTTATACCTATCTATAGTACCATCAACTGTTGTTTTCAACTTAAAAACCCATTTACATCCAATTATATGTTTGCCATCAGGCAAATTCATAAGAGACCAAGTATTATTATTGTGCAAAGTAGCAAGTTCTTCATCCATCGCCTTATGCCAATTGTCAAGCCAAATAGCTTGTTCAAAATTTTGAGACAATTGGATAGTAAAAGCATAAAAAGAAGGAGACAATGAATCATAAGAAAGATATTGCTGAATAAGATAAGACATAGAAGAGGTAAACTGATAAGCCAAAGTAGAATATAGACTATGGTTATAATTAGACAAATATGTAGGGATGCGAACTGATCTTAAACTTCGATCTAAGTGTTTAGGAGAAGAAAAATCATATTTGTATGGAACGTTCAAAGCACTATCTTCTGTCCTGTAAATATCAATAGGAACACTTGCAAGCCTAACACCATTAGTAGAAGATTCAACATTATCATGTATAGAACATTCATCAACATTTCCAAAAGTCATATTAGCTATTGGTTGAAAATTCCTTTCAAAATTAACACTGTTATTAGAAGTAACAAGAACATCAACATCATTGTCTGTTGAAAAAGAAGAACGAGATTTAAAGTAGGGTTACCTAGTTGGGAAAAAATATGATCAAGAAATGAAGTAGATATCATGTTGGGTAAGGAAGGTTTAGATGAAATAGTAGAGTCTAGAAAAGAATCATGAATTGAAGGAACTCCAGCAAGGAATATATGCCCTAAAAAATGTGTATCTCGAGAATGATCTATTTTCTATCAACCAAATCATAGAGCTTGTATCCTTCAACACCAACTAGATACCTAACAAAAATACAAGGTGTTACGCCCCGAAGCGGTAGAGTCGTAACAGCCCCCGTCGTGTAAACCATCCTAAGATAGAAGTTGGCCTTACAACCGCTATCTTAGACCTGATCTACACATGGCGTCAACGACTAACCCGCTTTGAAGTAAACAGTTTGTAATTTAAATGAATCATTAATCTAAGAAAGTGAGGAAATATATATATGCTATAATTCATCTATTGTAATTAAGGTTTACAATATTTCTCCGTAATATATTTCCTAGTTGTTACATTATTCAAAATGAAAAGTAATTCTAAAATAAAAACTTAAACCTTAAAATATGTGTTTATTCTTCACATGTTTTTCCTCACTCCCCAGGATCCAACAGTTGCTAGCTTCATAGTAGTTGTTGCCGCTTCATAGTAGTTGTTGCCGCTTCTTAGTCAGCACCTGCACAATGTCTATAGGGAGCAACCACAGCTTAGTAAGTTAGGACGGAGGACTTAAAACTATACCATACACACAATAAGGTTTTCAATCACTTATTAGGTGCAATGCATGTGCAAGCAAATGTCATCGCACGACGTTGTCCGGCCCGTCGTGAGATTAGAGAAATTACGCCCGCTCTAATCCAGGTTGAGGAGTTGCCGTTAATGCAACAGCTCACGACCAAACCCAGGCTTGTATAATGGAGACCTTGCTCCTCCTGCGACTACCTTCGAACCACTGCCTTCACCCTCGCCGCGACCTCCTCTCCTGTCACTTAGTTCGACTGAGGATGAAGAAGGGACTATTTTGCAATCCTGTGCTACCCCTTCCGAAGGGGTCGATATTTGGCCGGAGAGTCCTAAATTCCCCTAACGGGTTGCCATACATGTCCGATTATGATTACCGGTCGGATATTTGTTTAAGTCCAGTTTTGGGTGATCAATCCTTTCATACAATTCATACAATATGTGCCAGAACAACAAACAGAATCATATTATCACCCATAATCAAGCACATGCACACATTCAACTATCTAACAAGCACAACCAAGCATAATCTTAAGCCTCCAAAATACAGCATCGTATTAATCCCAACTTACCTCGACTCCTCGCTGTAAGCCCCAAAGTTCAGCCAAGTAACCGTAAGATTGAACCTAAAACCCAAGGTTTAGGGCGATCGGCTAAAGAATCTGATCAAACCCAAATTATAAACTATTTAGCAAAATACCAGTAAAAATGACCTTGTAAACTTAAATTTAAGAAAATGAGTAGTAAAATAGGAGATTATAAAATTTTCAAATTTTAAGCATAATAACTGCTAATTACCGAAAAGGCAAAAAGTGTAATATAATAACTAATAAATTAGTAGAGATAGATTATATGTATACTAAAAATTTTAGAATGACCAAAATAATATTTAGGAATGTTCACGTGTACCTTACATGTATTTACGTGTAGATAAAAATACGCGTAATTACTAAAATTGGCCGAAAACTAAGTAAATAATTAAAGAAAAATGCAAAATGATTATAAAAAAATCAGAAGAGGATAACTGCAACAAGATCAGGTCGTGAACTGAAAAGAAAAAAATTAACCAATAAGAATTTGACAAACAAAAAGCCAAAAATCAAGGAAATGGGGCAAAATCCCATCAAATTAATGCACATTAATTACTATATTTGTCTATAAATAAGGAAAAAATTCTCAGAAGTCATTTAGATAGTTTGTGATCTGAGAAAAATTGAAACACAAGAAAAATCAAGAGAAATTCCAGAAAATAAAAAAAAAAAAAAGAAAACTAGGCAGATTAGCAAGGTGAACTAAAACCACCACCTACCACCACCTGGGACCGAACCACCACCACCACCCTACACTAGAACCAGCGCCTGGACCGGCCGACAGCCTTGGACCGGGTTTGGACGGCCAGAAAGCTTCGAACCGGTTAGTCATTTATTCACCCCGATTTTTGTATAATTTTGTAAAATTAGTTATTTTGCCCAAAAAATTATGAAATTGTTATTCTGAGGTTTTATTATATGTAGATTTAGGGAAAAATATTGATTTAGTTTAATTATGTCTGGAAATATAGGGTCCCTAACAAATTGTTCAAAACCGAGCATGATTAAACCGGAAATTAAATAGGCTTAGGGATGTAGTTTGGGGCTCAAAATTTTTCTGTAGGATTCTCATATGATGTATAACAGTGCTATGAAGCCATTTTTTTTAAATTAATTTTCGAAAATTTTAAGTTAATTTTTAGCCCTAAAATGATGGTAAAATTGGGTGATTTAGGATTAATTAGGTGATTAGGATGTTAATTACTGATTTGGATCTTAATTAGATGTGTGAGGAAGTTAATCTCTGCAGTGGAACCCTAATCCTAGCATTTAGGTACTAAGTATAGTTAATTAAGGAAATTAGGTAAGTAATATAAGAAATTAGTAATATGTGAAATTGTAAATTAATAAATATGGAAAAATTAGGGTTATTTAGATAATATTAGAGTAAAAATCAGAATAATATTAAATCTGAATTAAGATTGAATTTTAGGTAATTATATAAAAAGTAAGATTTTCTCACATCGGGGATAAATCCGATACCCTAATTAGGACTAACGTGTACCAAATAGCTTAGAATACTAAATTAAGACTCAATAGGATATTTGGATACCCGAGCTTAATGTAATTAATTTCACATTAGGATTCGAGCATGTTTAGGATTTAAAAATCGAACTAAAACCTAATTTAGAAATTGATGCGGAAACCGAAACTGAACCCAAACCTAAACCCAAACCTAGAATAATTATAAAAGACTTAAGACCTAGATAATTAGGTATATTAAACCCTAAACAACACATAACAATAAGCGTTATAGGATAAAACAAACTTATAATAGTTATATAAAAAGCTGAAACCACTTTTGTGTTATAGGGATGAACGGTGATAGCCTGAGCAAATCGGACCTCGAGTGAGTGAGCGAGGAGTCGAGGTAAGTTGGGATTAATACGATACTGTATTTTGGAGGCTTAAGATTATGCTTGGTTGTGCTTGTTAAATAGTTGAATGTATGCATGTGCTTGATTATGGGTGAGGCCATGATTCTGTTTGTTGCTCTGCACATATTATATGAATTGTATGAAATGATTGATCACCATAAACTGGACTTAATTGAATATCCGACCAGTAATCATAATCGGACATGCATTGCAACCCGTTAGGGGAACTTAGGATTCTCCGGCCAAATACCGACCCCTTCGGAAAGGATAGCGCAGGATTGCAAAATGGTCCCTTCTTCATCCTCAGTCGAACTAAGTGACAGGAGAGGAGGTCGCAGTGAGGGTGAAGGCAGTGGTTCGAAGGTAGTCGCGGGAGGAGCAAGGTCTCCATTATACAAGCCTGGGTTTGGTCGTGAGCTGTTGCATTAACGGCAACTCTTCAACCCGGATTAGAGCGGGTGCAATTTCTCTAATCTCACGACGGGCCGGATAACGTCGTGCGATGGCATTTGCTTACACATGCATTGCACCTAATAAGTGATTGAAAACCTTGTTGTGATTATGGTATAATTTTAAGTCCTCCGTCCTAACTTACTGAGCTGTGGTTGCTCACATTCCTATAGACATCGTGCAGGTGCTGGCTAAAAAGTGGTAACAACTACTATGAAGCTAGCAACTGCTGGATCCTGGGGAGTGAGGAAAAACATGTGAAGAATAAACACATATTTTAAGGTTTAAGTTTTTATTTTAGAATTACTTTTCATTTTGAATAATGTAACAACTAGGAAATATATTACGGAGAAATATTGTAAACCTTAATTACAATAGCTGAATTATAGCATATATATATTTCCTCACTTTCTTAGATTAATGATTCATTTAAATTACAAACTGTTTACTTCAAAGCGGGTTAGTCGTTGACGCCATGTGTAGATCAGGTCTAAGATAGCGGTTGTAAGGCCAACTTCTATCTTAGGATGGTTTACACGGCGGGGGCTGTTATGACTCTACCGCTTCGGGGCGTGACACTCGCTCGCTCACTCGAGGTCCGATTTGCTCAGGCCATCGCCGGTTATCCCTATAACACGAACGTGGTTTCAGCTTTTCATATAAATATTATAAGTTCGTTTTATCCTACAACGCTTATTGTTAGGTTTTGTTTAAGGTTTAATATGCCTAATTATCTAGGTATTAAGTCTTTTATAATTATTCTAGGTTTGGGGTTAGGTTCAGGTTCGGTTTTCGCATCGATTTCTAAACCAGGTTTTTAGTTCGATTTTTAAGTAATGTTTTAGATTCCAACCCTAAAAATCCGTTTCAACCTATAATGTGAAATTAATCACAGTACTTCCCGATCTCCTATATACCATTATTACCCTTAGTCAGTATTTTATTTCACCCGGTACACTTATATCCTTATTAGTGTACCGAATTTACTCCTGATGTGAGAAATTCCTACATTTTTCATATAATTCCATAAATTCAAGTTTCCTATCAGATTTATTGTGCATTTTTATTATTCTCAAAATATAAATTTTTATTATAATATTTTCTATTTATTATATTTCTAAAAATCACATATTATATATTGTTACCTTTTATGTACATAATGCACTTCTAATATTTCTATAACCCTAATTACCATCTCTAACATAAATTATCACTTCAAAATGTCTAAATTCATCCTAGATCAGGTTTTACACCTAATTATCCTAATTTACAAAATTAACTTATAATTTACTATGTTTTTCTATTACTAATTTACTACATAATTAACCTAATAATTACATCTAACACCCTAAATGCTATAAGTATCATACTCCATCAGATCTTAACATCCTAAAACATGTAATTATTCACTAAATCAGAAATTAATAATTTAATTACATAATTAACCCTAAATTACCCATTTTATGCCTCATTTTAGAGCCTAAAAATTATCTAAAAATTTTGAAAATTAATTTTTAGAAACGGCCTTCATAGCATTGTTCTATATCATCTAATTAATCTACAAAAAAATTTTGAGCTTGAAACTACACTCCTAAGGTCATTTATTTCTAAACCAAAATGTGCTCGGTTTTGCACAATTTTTTAGGGACCATATATTACGGGACATAATTTCATCAAAATAACATTTTTCCTAAAAACTACATACAAAAATATCCCAGAATAACAAAATTCATAATTTTCTAATTATATTTACTATTTTTACAAAATTTCACAAAATCGGGTTGGAAATCGAACTCACCGATTTGGGTGGCTCCGGCCACCGCGGGCCGCCGTGGCCTTGTCAGCCGGCTTGGGCGCTGCCACCACCGTGTGGTGGTGGTGGTGGCCGTCCACTTCCAGCTGCTCGTCTGGTAGGGGTTCCCTTTAGAAGCCCTAATTGCACAGATTTTTTCTAATTTTTTTCCAAACCGAATTTTTCTCTCAATTTTCGACTCTCCCTAATTTTCTCTGATTCCCAACTGTCCAAATGAGTTCCTGGATTTTTCTTGCTATTTATAGGGCTTTAGTGTAATTATTATGCATTAAATTAAATAAGACAATTACTTTATCCCTTAAATTTTGGCTTTTGTGTTGCTTAATTCTTATTGGTTAATTTTTCTTTTCTTATCCTGACATGCTACGACCAAGTTTACATCATTCCACACCCTTCTGATTTTTTTTTCTGATTTTTCCTCAATTATTTTATAATTTTCTTTAATTATTTGCTTAGTTTTTGGTAAATTTAGGTAATTTCGCGTATTTTTATTAACACGTAAATACATGTAGGGTATACGTGAACATTCCTAATTATTATTTTGGTCATTCTAAAATTTTTATTATACATATAATCTATCTCCAGTAATTTATTAGTTATTATATTACACTTTTCGCCTTTTCGGTAATTAGCAATTATTATGCTTAAAATTTGAAAATTTTATAGTCTCTTATTTCATTACTTATTTTCTTAAATTTAAGTTTACGGGGTCATTTTTACTAATATTCTTCTCAATAGTTTATAATTTGGGTTTGATCGGATCTTTTAACCGATCGCCCTAAACCTTGGATTCTAAGTTCAATCTTGCGGTTACTTGGCTGAACTTTGGGGCTTATACAAGGACAAGCTTAAGGGTCAAATTTTGAATGGCCACTTTTAAGAGTTGAAGCAAAACAAAGAGATCTAAACACCCTTAATTGTGTATAAGAAGGTACTTTGCTAAACATCATTTGATAAGGGGTAAGATTGTCTTGATGAACTGTAATTGGAATACTGTTTATGATATAGGTGGTTATGAGAACAGCATTACCCTAGAAGCACAAAGGCAAAAACGAATGGAAAATCAAGGCTCAAGCAATAGACACAAGATGTTGATGCTTTCGTTTCACTACACCATTCTATTGGGGAGTTTCTATACACGATAACTGATGCACAATGCCTTTACTTAAATAAAATTCCTTCAACATGAACTCCTTTTCATTATCAAATCTAATTTTCCTAATTTTTTTATTAAATTGAATGTATATAAGTTGATAGAAAGTAGAGATAATAAGAGAAACCTTCTGTTTTGATTTCATAAAATATTTCGATGTAACATGAGTACGATTATCAACAATAGTGAGAAAAATACTTATGTCCCTAAAATGTAAGAATGGCAAATGGACCCTAGATATCAACATGAATCAAATCAAAAGCTGCAATTGTATCTTTAGCATGAATGGCAAAAGTGGATCTTTGTTGCTTAGCAAGAGGACATACTAAACAATCAAACTTGGTTCATGTAATCGAATTATCAAGCTTATGATTAAGTCTTATTCTATCAAGGTAAGTATGACCAAGACGAAAGTGCCAAACATCAAAGACATGTGGTAACTTATTTATTACTTGAAAAGCAAAACAACACTTAATACTAGAAATAGTAGAATTTGAAACAATTTACTCCATGAGAAGGAAACTGAACTCAGCTTCGGCTTGACCAATTGTCCTTTATGTGATAGAGTCTAGAATGGAAGCATGATTTTAAGTGAACACAACTAGATATGTGTCACTAGAAATAAGTCTTGAGATAGATATAAGATTAAAAGTAAATGATGGCACAAAAAGAACATCATAGAGAATAAAATGTTCATTCAAACAAACTGATCCTTTGTATGTAACTTAAACTTTGTGCTTGTTGAGTAATTAAACAAAATAGGACTCAACAATTGAATAAGATTAGAATAGTGTTAAGCTATTAATCATGTGATTGGTAGCACCAAAATCCAAGATCCACATAATAGCAAAACTTAGCATACGAGTACAAAATGATGACAGAGAGAAGATTGAAGAAAACTTAGCTGCCATAGCAGATGAAGTAGAAGCAACATGTTGTTGTTGCACTAAAGATGCTTGAAAAACATTAGAAGGATTAGTAGAAAGTGAAGATGAAGTTTGAATAGCATTATTTGACAAATTGAGTAAGCTCAAAAGATGCATAACCTGATCCTTTGTAATACTAATACCTAATGAATTTAGTTCTATGCTACTACCACTAATTCTAGAAGCAGAAATATCAACTGCCATGTTTTTACTATCAACATTACCAACTGGACCACCGAAATTCCCAATTGAATCAACTAAAACTTGATTAGCTCCTGCAACTCTAGGTCTAGTAAATTTGAAGTGAGGCAGAAAACCAATGAGCTTATAGCATTTTTCCTTTGAATGTCCACTTTCCTTGCGATAGCTACAATAAACATCATCCCTTACTCTGTTCCTATGATCATTAACACTAACCATAGTAGATGCATCATTGAACATGATTTCCTTTGCTTGGTTTATTAGATCGTTGAAACTTGTAAGCCTCACAGCCAATCACTCAAGGTTTTGATCGGTTGGAAGATTCGATCAAGCCTAAATTATAAACTATTGAGAGAAATATTAGTAAAAATGACTCTGTAAACGTGAATTTAAGAAAATAAGTGATAAAATAGGAGACTATAAAATTTTCAAATTTTAAGCATAATAATTGCTAATTACTAAAAAGGCAAAAAGTGTAATCTAATAACTAATAAATTATTAGAGATAGATTATATGTATACTAAAAATAATAGAATGACCTAAATAATATTTAAGAATATTTATTTGTACTATATATGAATTTACATGTAAGTATAAATACGCGTAATTACTTAAAATACGCAAAATGTGCTAAAATAATATAAAATACTTAAAGAAAATTCATAATTAAATAAGGAAAAATCAAGAAAAATCAGGAAAAATCATGAATGATCTAGAATTGGGTCGTAGCAGCTAGGAAAAATAAGAAAAAATTCAGCCAATTAAATTAAGACAACATAAAAGCCAAAAATCAATGGATAAGGTAATTGTCTTATCCAATTTAATGCACAATAATTACACTAAAGCTCTATAAATAGCAAGAAAAATTCAGAAGCTCATTTGGACAGATACAAATTAGAAAAAATTAGGGAGAGGCGAAAATTGAGAGAAAAATTCGGTTTAGAAAAAAATTAGAAAAAACTGTGCAATTAGGGCTTTTAAAGAGAACCCACACCAGACGAGCAGCTGGAAGTGGACGGCCACCACCACCACACGATGGTGGCAGCGCCCAGGCCGACGGTGGCCGGAGCCACCCAAATCGGTGAGTCCAATTTCCAGCCCGATTCTTGTGTAATTTTGTAAAAATAGTAAATATTATTAGAAAATTATGAATTTTGTTATTCTGGAATATTTTTGTATGTAGCTTGTAGAAAAAATATTATTTTGATGAAAATATGTCTCGTGATATAGGGTCTTTAAGAAATCATGCAAAACCGAGCATGTTTCAGTTTAGAAATAAATGACCTTAGGAGTGTAGTTTCGAGCCCAAAATTTTTGTGTAGATTACTTAGATGATATAGAATAGTGTTATAAAGCCCGTTTTCAAAAATTAATTTTTGAAATTTTTAGATAATTTTTAGGCCCTAAAATAAGGCATAAAATAGGTAAGTTAAGGTTAATTAAGTAATTAAATTATTAATTACTGACTTAGTGAATAAGTAGATGTTTTAGGATGTTGAAATTTGATGGAGTACGATACTTGTAGCAATTAGAGTGTTAGATGTAATTATTAGGTTAATTATATAGTAAATAAGTAATATGGAAAAATAGTATATTTTAAGTTAATTTTGTAAATTAGGGTAATTAGGAGTAAAATCTGATTTAGGATAAATTTAGACATTTTGAAATGTTAATTGATGTTTAGAAATGATAATTAGAGTGATATAAATATTAGGAGTGTATTAGATACATAATAGGTAATTATTGGAAATAAAATAGATAGAAAATATTATAATAAAAATTAATATTTTGATAATAATAAAAATGTACAATAAATCTGATAGGAAACTTGAATTTATGTAATTATATGAAAAATGTAAAAATTTCTCACATTAGGAGTGAATTCGGTACACCAATTTGGATTTAAGTGTACCGGGTAAAATAAATACTAACTAGGGGTAATGATGGTATTTAGGAGATCGGGAAGTAATGTGATTAATTTCACATTATGGGATGAAACGGATTTCTAGGGTTGGAATCTAAAACATTACTTAGAAATCGAACTAAAAGCTAATTTAGAAATCGATGCGAAAACCGAATCTGAACCTAACCTCAAACCTATAATAATTGTAAAAGACTTAATACCTAGATAATTAGGCATATTAAACCTTAAACAAAACCTAACAATAAGCATTATAGGATAAAACGAACCTATAATAGTTATATGAAAAGTTGAAACCACGTTTATGTTATAAGGATGATCGGCGATGGCCTGAGCAATCGGACCTCGAGTGAGTGAGCGAGGAGTCGAGGTAAGTTAGGATTAATACAATGCTGTATTTTGGAGGCTTGAGATTATACTTGGTTGTGCTGGTTAGATAATTGGATGTGTGCATGTGCTTGATTATGAGTGATGTTATGATTCTATTTGATGCTCTGGTATATATTGTATGATTTGTATGAAATGATTGATCACCCTAAACTGGACTTAATCAAATATACGACCAATAATCATAATCGGACATGCATGGTAACCCGTTAGGGGAACTTAGCACTCTCCGGCCAAATACCGACCCCTTCGGAAGGGATAGTGCAGGATTGCAAAATGGTCCCTTTTTCATCCTCAATCGAACTAAGTGACAGGAGAGGAGGTCACGGCGAGGGTGAAGATAGTGGTTCGAAGGTAGTCACGGGAGGAGCAAGGTCTCCATTACACAAGCCTGGGTTTGGTCGTGAGCTGTTGCATTAACAGCAACTCCTCAACCCGAATTAGAGCGGGCGTAATTTCTCTAATCTCACGACGGGCCGGACAACGTCGTGCGATGGCATTTGCTTGCACATGCATTGCACCTAATAAGTGATTAAAAACCTTATTATGTATATGGTATAGTTTTAAATCCTCCATCTTAACTTACTGAGCTGTAGTTGCTCACATTCCTATAGACGTTCTCTGAAGCTAGCAACTACTGGATCCTGGGGAGTTAGGAAAAATATTGAAGAACAAACATATATTCTTAAGGTCTAAGTTTTTATTTTAGAATTATTTTATTCATTTTTTAATGAGGTAATAACTGAATTATAGTACATATATATAGATTTTCTCACTTTCTTAGGTAAATACTTTATCTAAATTACAAACTATTTACTTCAAAGCGGGTTAGTCGTGGACGCCTTGTATAGATCAGGTCTAAGATAGCGGTTGTAAGGCCAACTTCTATCTTAGGATGGTATACACGGCGGGGCTATTACGATTCTGCCGCTTCGGGGCATGACAAAACTCATCATGTATAACAAGATTATATGCCTCATCAAGAGTGGGAAAAGGTTTTAATACTAAGATCTCTGATCTAAGAGTAGAGAAGCTATCATTTAATCCATTCAAAAACTTGAACACGTAATCCTTTTGATACAACTCAACGAATTTCTCAAAACAATCCTTAGTATAAACACCATAAGACTAATGCGGCAGGGTCAGAAATTCCTTAACTCTTCCCATATTGTATTTAACTCAGTAAAATAGTTATCAATTGATCTATTACCTGGAACTATTGTACTCAAAAAGTGATATAATTGACAAATATGAGTATCGTCAAGTTATGAGAATCTAACCTTTAATTTGTTCCAAATTTCTTTCACAGATGTCATATAAATGACTGTAGAAGCTATCTGAGGTGAGATTGATCATAATATCCAAGCAACTATAAGGTTGTTGCACCGATTCCGGATCTAAATCATTGTATTCGATTGTAAAGGAGTAGAAATCATACCTTCTACAAATCTGACCTTGTTCCTAATTGACAAAGCAAGAAGAAATGAACAACTCCATGTATTATAATTGAGTCTAATTAAAACATGTGTAATTAAAATTGAATTCTGATTATCTAAGTGATGGATGAAATAAGGTGATGACACATTGTCTAGTGGTGAAAGTGCCATAAAAGACATCAATCAACTTAAAGTAAACAATTTAGAAAAAAGAAGAACATTTCAACACTCTGATACCTTGATAAAATTCTAAAAGGAAAACAAAATCAAGTTGCATGTGTACAGATGAGTGATTTTGGAATGGAGAGAGGAAAGAGTTTGAGCTAAATAGAAAGTTGTTATTTTTGTTAAGGTCAAAAGTTAAAACAATATATAGCAAACTAGTTATTTATATAGGTAAAGAAGGAGAAGGAAATAAAACACGTGTAAAAATTTACAAAACTAATAAGTTATAACATACTCTATAGAAATATCAAGTCTACATGCTTAATCAAGCCAAGTCTTCACTTAAGCTTTAAATTTTAAGTTTCACCAAATCTAAATTGAGTTCGAGTTTGAAATTAATATTATATTGTCTCGACTCAAACCTTTTAAATAGTAATTGTAACCAATCATAACAGGTGGATCATTAGCTTGCTTAAACTACATGTTAAGTAAATGAAATATTGTGGCTTATGTCCACATGTTTAGACCATATTTGCACATAAGTAGGTCATAATATATTATACCTATGGCTGATATAGGTTAGAAAATTCATAGAGAAGTCATCAATGGGATGTAATGGTCATACAAAAGTTAGCTATATATGTACGAGGCAGTAACCATAAACTAAAGTATTGATGGTAATACAAATAAGAAATTAGTTGGGACTTGTGATTGGTTGTATTTATGGTTGTTGTGTCGAGCCTGCTTTTTTACCTCTCGATTTTATAAATTAAGTTTTCGCTAAACCGATCAGTATTAAATTCTTACTCATTTAATATTGATTCTCAACTAAGGTTTAAAGAAAACCGATTCTTCTTGTATTTTGAAAACTATTTTAGAGTCGCCACCCGATTGGGGTTGGGAAAAAAAATTAATTTATAACTAATTGGGTGGATTGGTTATAACTTAACAACTGATCTTTTGATAAAAACCGATTTTGAAAACGGTTTTAAAATAAGAAATCTGGATCCGAGGGTTGTGATCTTTAAACCTTTACGGGTACCACTAACTTTCCAAATTTAACCTTAATCTTAAAAATCACTTTTTTAATTTCATAAAACTTGATTATTAATTACTCTAATTGGATAACTTAAATAATATAGGAAAAAAAGAAAATTAGATATTTTTATTTTTATCGTTGCCTCATAGGTGCCCACATACCTGCTATTTGGGATTAGACATACGTAATTCTTTTTGTAAAATTTTAGCAGGTAAAGTTGATTTTTAATTTTGAAAACATGCCGGTTTTACGTCTTTAATTCAATTTGGTTTATTTAAGAAAATTTCTAAAAAGTCCTAAATCGAAAATTTCATTTTTGAGAAATCTAAAGGTAGTCCTAATTTGTAAAGGGTCTGTTTATTTTTTATTTTTGAAAACTTAATTTTTCTAAGTTAAAAAAACATAATTTTGATTTATTAGCTTATTTACTTATTTTTATTCTTATTATTATCTTATTTATTATTTTTTATTCTATCTATCCTTATTTTTATTAAACTAATAAATAAATGAACTACTTTTTTTTCCTTTTTCTCTTCTTTTTTCTTTTTTTTTTCTCTCTTTTTTTTATACTACAATTTACATGTACATAAATAAATAAATAAATAAAATAGCAAAACTGAATAAACAAAATAAAAGGAAATAAATCAAATAGAAATAAGGCTGGACTTGATGCTAAACCAGGACGCGAGTTAAGGTACGGTTCGGGTCTGAATATTAGGTCGGATCTCGAGTCGCAGGTCGAACTCTGGTTGAGCTTGGATCTAGATCTGGGTCACTAATTCAAGAAGAAGTAATAGTAACTACCAAGCGCGGTTTAAAGCAATTTGGAATGAAGTTTTTGGGGGTGAGGATAGATTTATGTGTTTTGGATTGGAGATAGTGGGGGTAGAGAGGATGCCATGGCTTAGGGTGGTTGTTTAGGTAGTGTTGCAAAGTAGAGGGTGGTAATAGTGGTGTACCGCAGCAGTGGAGGTTACTAAGTGTTAGGTAATAGCATGGCTTGGGGCTTTGGGTGGTGGTGAAGTTGGTCGTGTGATTAGTTTGGGGTAAAAGTAGCTAGATGAGGTAGTTTGGAGTGGAGAAGGAGTGGTGGTTAGGGTTTTGGGGGTTGGTGGTGTATGATGCAATTAAGAGTCATGACAAAGCACGGAGGTTATTGTGTTAAAGAGCTTAGAATGTAGGGGTTGCGGCCGTGGTGGTGAGCTCGATTGAAAGTGACGAGAGGGAGAGACTTGAAAAGAAAGAGAGTGATTTAAGGAGAGAGATAGCTTGTGCGTGAAAGGTACAACTTGTATGTGGTTGTATATCCTACAATGAACTCCCCAACACCTTTTTTATACATTAAAACACCTTAGAAAACAAGGAAAGCTTGGATTCAAATTAAAAGAAAATTTCTGAAATTCCAATTTTTTTTTGAATTTTGGAGCTTGATTTGAATGCTCATTTGACTAAATTCAAACGCATTTTTTGTACCAATTCACAGTAGGCCATGTGGTAAATAAGATTAAAGCAAGAAATCACATGTGTATATGTGAAATTTGTGCAAAAATTGGAGCTAAAGTGAAGGGTCGAGTTTGTTTTGGTTGGGAAATTGGAGGAAAGTGTGAAAGACCTCAAGAAAACGAGGGAAATAGAGAGAGAGAGAAGGAAAGTCAGTTGATGTGGCGCCACGTTAGCCGATCCGACTAACCATAACGTGCCACGTGGCGCCATGTTAGTACTGGCCATCTAACCTGCTGTTGCCATGTGTTAAGACACGTGGTGTAATGAGATCCTGACACACAGCAGTTCTTAATGTGATAAAAGTAAAAAGGCTTTTACATGCTTTCACCAAAATTCGAACCCTTAACTTCATGCTCAAAGACAATGCTCAATTCATATGCTTATTCGTTAAGCTATTAGCTTGTGTCTTATCCATATGTGATTGTACATGTGAATCAAGTCAACTTGGGATAGATCTAAGCTTAATCCCAATAACCAAACTTTTAAACTTATATTAAAATTAAAAAAATGTATTCTATTAAATTGCTATTTCCTAAAATACTCTCTTTTTTTTTTTCCAATTTTTTGTGGTTTTCCAATTTTCTAAATATTTTCAATATTTTATTTTCTAAATTTCTTTTTTTTTTGTGTTTTTTCTTGTTTTCCTATTTTTTTTATACTTTTCCTATATTTCTTATTTTTCTATTTTCTTGTATTTTTCCAAATTTCTTATTTTTTTCTAAATTTCTTAATTTTTGAGTTTTCTATTTTTTGTGTTTTTCCTAATTTAGGACCCCTTGAGAAAATAACATAAAATAAAAAAAATAAAGAAGACTAAAATTGGGTGTTTACATGTTGCATCAAGAAACATAAGTCTATGCATGTATATGCATCGAATGGTGACACTTGGTTTTAGGCAATAATGTTACTACTCATCCATTTAAGATTCATTTTAGAATATTTTATTCACAATAATTTAGACTAAAGAAGAAGAGGAAAATCGGAATTCTATAATCTTGTGTATGCTTATTAAACAATAGAGATGGGCAGCAAAGTTGAAGAACCCTACTAGATTTAGGTACCACTTAGAGTTTTTGGAAGGTAAATTAAAAAAAATTATAAACCAATAATTTGAAGGCACCTGATGAAATGTTAGAGATTGGTATGATTTAATTTATTGTGTTCGATATTGTTCTACGCTAAATTGAAGTGTAAATTCTAAGCCATTAAGACAAGTTCCAAGTGTGTAAAACTTATAAAACTTGAACTCAAGTTTAACTAGATTCAAGATCTAAAGAAAGTGAATATCATAAGGTATTTGAATGAAATAAACTTAAGCTCTAATATACTGAAATATAAATAAATATGATGCCGGTCCATGTAATAACAACCTTCAACTCAATAGGGAAAAAAAAAAGAAAATAAATAAATAAACAAATAAAGAAGGCTACCTTAACCCCCACAAGTTTCTAAATTGCACATTGGGCCCAATCTATCTTCCTCCTACTTCGTCACCTCGGCGTTTAGCCCGTACGGAAGATTGAGTCATTGACTGACGCCTTAGAGTCCTAATTATAATCGTACCGTGACAACTTTCCAATTTATAGCCCGGGAAAAAAAAAAGAAAATGTAAAGGAATGATCGTTTTGGTAAAAGGAAATAGATCCAAATATCACTGCACGTTCAATTTCATTCTATTTTATAAATATTTTTAAACACAAAAATAAATTTATCATTATTATTCTATATTATTTTAATCCATTTCATTTCCAACCATCTTATTTACGACACACGATGTCAATAGTATTTATATTGGCTTCTGCGGTTTTGTTCCCCAGTATCTGTTATAATTTTTGTTGGCCAAATTTGTTATAAATTAAAGTTTTCAAATACTGAAATATAATTATAGTAATTATGAAAGGTTACGTATATTAAAGTCAGCAAGTAATGATAGATCAGAGAAAGAAGAATATCCGGTCAATTTTATAACGTGGAATAAAATAATTGTTTATTCTTGAGTTGTTGTGAAATTACTATTCAATATGATTGTCATAGAATTACAGTTGTTTCATAGAATAAAAAAAAATAAGTATTTTTTTTGTGATCTATAATATATTTTCAAATTCAACGTAAATCCTTAAAAGGAACTATTAAGCAATAGTTATTTCTCTATTCAATTTTTTAAGAATTAAAATCTTGTATTCCAGTCAAATGCCTCTTAATAATTTTTCTACTCAATTACTATGGTGCTTTTATATAACTACTAACTGTAGGGGCTCATGAATCAAACTACTATAATATTTAATGATTTTTTTTTTTATCATCGTAAAATGTCATAAAAGTTCGAATCATTAATTTGTTTCAACGGAGTACACGAGACATGCTCCGGTGAAGTCACCGTCGTCATAGCATAATCTCGTCTCGGTTCTCGGTCACGCACGTTGGTGTTGATGGACACATAAACTGGCACTACTTTCTTTGGATCATGGTAGCACCGCCGAGAACATCCCAAGTGACCAAGTCTCACTCTCACCTAGTGTTTCAGTCGACCATCATGTAACTATCAAGTCCCCCAAATTGCGAGTACGAAATCTAAACTTAGGCACGAAAACTTAACATGAAGTGTTTTGAAATGCAACCAACCAATCCGAATCTTAGAATGAGAGCTAAGTCACTTTAATTCTTCAACATGTGCAATATAAAACATCTAAAATTTAGTTTGTCCCTTAGTATATATGTCTTACATTGTCACCTGTTTTTTTCATCACCAACTAAAAAGTTTCAAAACATCATCCCATTCCAATTTCCACAAGACGACAAACAAATATGGCCTCTACTACCCCTAGCACCAATAATTTCAACTTCCCCAACTTCCCTCCTCCTCCTCCCCCACCACCACCAAGCAACCCTTCCCTATCACCCCCTCCACCACCAACACCAGCAAATCCCAGATCCCCACCACCACCGTGGCCACCACAACCACCTCCATTCACGCCTAACCC
>JAMXBB010000001.1:134603298-134759765 GCA_024138015.1 Lumnitzera littorea | reverse complement strand
ATAATTTCTTTTCTAATTGAATCAAAATCAATATCTCATTGAATTTTCCATTCATGCTTACTTAAAGCTATTCCAAAAACACATGAGAATGGACTAGATTCCATAGACTCCTGGCATCTAATACATTCTAAGACTCATGGGAATTTAGAGGGATTCTATTGGCTAATGGAAGCACAATGGTTGATATTTTCACAAATGACTCTTCGAGTATTGAAATTCACACTTTTAAAACTGACTATTACATGCATACAAAGGGTCTATACTTTGAAAATGACTACTTAGGTCCGTTTCATGAATATTTTATATATGATGGATAAGTGTAATATTATAATAAAATAGATATGTAGAATGATTGTGTTAAGTATCCCAAGAGGTTTTGATGATAATAAACCTATGTGTCTCAAAAGATTACTAATAACTTTACTCAGTATGTAAAGCTAATATTGTGTTAAGTTTTGCTCAACTAAGAATAAATTTTGGAGAACCAAAAAGAAGTTTTGATTAGGTAAGAAAAAATTTTGAGTAATTTTTTAAAGACAAAAGTAGAATTTCTATCGAGATGAAGACAAAAGTAGAAGTTCTAATGAATTGAAGTCCAAAAGTAGAAGTTCTAATATAAGCAAAAGAAGAAGTTTTTGGAGAATCAAGAATGTTATTCTCTTCTATTTCAAGACCTAGTGTAGATCAAGATCTAATTCCATGAGTTATAAATATTAGCATGACTACCCTAAAGAGGCCTTATAAAATTGACCATAAAGCTGACATATGACATATAGATCTACCATATGATAACCACCTTCCAAGTTAGAGTTGCAAGACTCTACTTAATTGCATGTTCATTACATTTAATGTACTTAATTATGTATTCATTACGTTTAATGTTATATATAATTAAATAATATGAAAAAAAAACTACAAAATCTAATATCTCACACCCTTCCAAAACAATAGGAATTCAAATCCATACTAAGTAGCATAATGGGTAATCACTAAAACATTCTCGTTAAGCTTCTAAAACAAATAGAAACTTCCTTCTATTGGGTTCCTAAGGGTAGAATCTATAGTTCGATAACTAAGATAATACATGTCTTCTATAATGGTACATAAGTTCTGGACTATAGTTGCACCAAATACATATGATAGCCTACTAGCACCATATAAGGCTATAGATGGGTAGCAACATTCATCTTATACTATCAATGTTGAACAATGTAACTCTCATTCATGCATAGTCTTAGACAATATTGTACTTATGTGGTACTTACAAAATCAATCCTTTAAGAGGTAAGCATATTGTTGAGGAGAAGGGGATCTTTGAATAACAAGGAGAAAAATTGTAAAGGAATATATTTGTGGGTTTAACATCATATCCAACCCAAACCCTTAAGGTATTAGGTTAATGAGTCTTTTCCACTTATATATAATTCACTTTACTTTTATAATTTTAATATGGGATTCCCTTCCAATATGGGATTTCCTTTTTTTACATACTTATACTTATGTCCCAATAATCTCCCCCTTTGAGTGCAAGTCTTTCCTAGATTAGGTTTATGATTTGCTCATCGCTCCCCTCGAGGAGTGGAAACCACTTATGACTTCATCAAGAGCTTACTAATGGACTCTACTAAGCCCATCTCATGAGTGGCTTACAACCGCCCTCGTACACCTCATATCATAGCTTTCATCTCAATCACCACCAACCAACCCTTATTTCCACATAAGATGACCATCATTGAGATCTAAACCACCGCTTCATTTCATGTCATCCTAACCGAATCATTAGCTCTAGTACCACTTGTTAAGGAGAAGTGGGGCCATCAATAACAAAGAGAGAACTTGTAAAGGAACATGTTCATGGATTTAACATTATATTCAACATCAAACCTTAAAGTATTACGATATGCAATATGAAAACATACCCATAATTGTATCCTAACACATATATTAGCTTAGTGTTCTCTCATAAAATCCTGGGTATGCAAGTTAATAAACAAATTAAATATGCAATGAAGCTAGACCTAAGTCAAGGCTAGTTTCAACCCATAAACTGGCATGAAACTAGCCTACCAATTTAGTAAACTGGAACCAGCTCATGAATGGTGGGTCTAAACTAGCTAAAGACTTGCCAGTTCATGGGGGTTTAGGTGGTTCAAGCCTCCAACCCATTTGAATCGACTGATTTGAATCAAATTTTTCTTTTAACAATTAACTTTAAACATACATATTAACATATATTGCATTAGATATTACACATATATTATATTAACTTATATATTTATACATGTTATATATAATGCATATTAACATATATAGTATACTATACATATTAACATAAATAATATATGTATATAATAGACATATTTTACATATATATAAATATGATGCAAACTTAAAAAAAAAAAAAAGGAAATTTGGTTTACAAACTCAAGAACTAGTACATAAATCGGTAGGCCTGATGAACCGCCTAAAACCAGCCGGAGCTGGATCAATCATGCTTTAATGAAAAGTTCAATCACAACTTGATGGTTCAAACCTAGATCTAGGCCGCTTTGGGTTCAAACACAAGTCTAAACATAGCAATACTACCATATGATATGTAAAAGTATGCAAAGTTTCTCGAAAACATGTACATAGCATGGTCTATTACTGTAGTGATCAAACTTGTGATTCTACCCTATCTAGAATCAGAATCATCAAAGTGTTAGTAGAATGGAAATGTGAAATCGAAATGTAAAAATGTAAGTTTTTATAACTTATATAAAATAATTTTAAAAATCTATGGATATGTTGATAGTAATTATTCAAAACTAGAAATACATAATGGAAATAGAGAAACAAAAAAGTTAAGTTCTTTTTTTATAAAAAAAAATTATTAATAATATATAATTTAACATATATGAAAAAAAGGCAAATAAAGTTGAAATTAAAGAGAATAAAACATTTCAATGCGTTTTAAATTATTGATGATATAAACTGAAGTATATTGTTTTCCTTGTAATCTTTACTATTGAAGCTGAAATTTGAATGAATGCTATGAAATATAAAATAAAGGACTAAGAGAGAGAGAGCAAGAGGAGAAAAAAATAAAATAAGACAAGAAAAATAATATAATACCCTAATAATTGATAGTTTATAAAAACTTAGTTGTATTTTTTCACCTTTTAACCCATTCAATTTACATATATAAGATAGGTAAACTTGGTAAAAAAACGTAAGTTTCTTCTGAATTTATATATAAATTTAATTAGAAATGTAAATTTTTATACAAAAACAATTTCTCATACGAGTTAATTCAAAAATGCTTCTTAAAATCATAAATTCATAGAATTGCATAGATAGAATTACGATTTTAACAACTAAATATATCACCCAAGATTTAGGAATCACAAATTTTATACGCCAAATCCTAGAACTTTAGAACCTACAGTTTTAACAGCGCAATAAAGGCCCTAGTCAAAGCACGACAATCCCAATGCCCTTTTAACTTCCATGGGCGAATGTAAGGGTAGTTATAAAAGGTTTTTGTGCCACCTTCTTGGTATTATCATCACAGTATTTAAATACAATACTTTCATGCAATAATGACCATTTATTATCTTGTAGTGAAGTATATTATGAGTTTGGTTTCGAGTTATCACACAATTTTTTCTCAAGGAATCATGTCACACTTATTACATCGCCAAAAAAATCATATGCTTGTAAAGCATTATATACCACTCAATACTCATATTTTAGTATTTTAATACTGATTAGATCAAGTTACATGTGGTTAACATCAATGACTCGGTAATTTTAACAACCACAAACAGAGCATAGATCAATGAGAGAAGTATGCAACCTACCATTTCTCACACTAGTTGAAATAGCTTTTTGGACCCTCGCTAAGTTCAAAGGTGTAATAAATAAGATTAAATAAAAATAAAGAAAAATAAAAAGTATATTACAGTCCAAGCTTGAACAATACTTAGCTTTCTTGGTTAGTGAGTTTATACCCATTTTCCTACATCTTCATCGTTTCAACTCGGTTCTCTTCAAATTTGTAGTCTACACGAAGCTTATAATGTTAAATTTCATTAATTTAGTAATTAATTAACATTCTTCATATTTAAGAAATCTTGCACTAATGGGATTTAGCTAGGAGTATAATCGAATTAAATCAAATTAAACAGTATTGAGCTTGGAGGCTCAAGCTTAAGCTCAAACTTTACTCAAAAACTCGAAACTTGAACTCAACTTAAGTTTAACTGAGTTTTAAATTTTAAGCTCGAACTTGACTCAAAAACATATATAATAAATTCGAGCTCGACTTGATTAAACTCGAATTTTATAAATTTTCTCTAACTAATACCAAATTTATTTATATTTAAATAAATTAAAACATATAAAATTAATTATATGGAGCCTGATTAAACTTACAAGCCTCACAAGCTTAGTATTTTAAAGCTCAAACTCAACTTGATTTACTACCCGAGTATCTCGAACTTAAGTTCGACTCGATTATTACCAAATCGAATTAGAATAAAACTTAAGTCAAACTCGGATAATTTATTAACCAACTTGGTTCATTTACACCCTTAGATTCAACATTTCCCAAAATACTTCTATTATCAAAACCTATACCACCCTATAGGATTTTTCATCCTATTGCTAGAGTTTGCGTCTAAAGTCACTATGTACCCTATACTTGGATCACCCAACATTAATTACATTAAATATTTTGTTTTGCTTTTAAATTTTTAAGCTGTTGTTTGTATATTCTTAAAGGATTTTTATAAACAAATGGTTAATATACTTGTTCATCTTCTTAAAAAAAAAAATAAAGTCAATAAATAATTTATTGTTCTTATTGGATCGGACTTCTATTGGGTTTTTTCATAATCCCAAAATCCGACCACTTAAACCCACGAGTTGATCGGGTTGAATACCCTAGAATAGCTCATGCAGTTGCATTCCTACATGACAATCGGAGCAAATCTTAAACTATTGCTCCTGTCTGTTTTTTTTTTTCAAATCTAGTTTATATATACGGAGAATACCACAATAATTACTATAAATCAAGCACTATCTTATTAAATATAAGTTGTAGGATTTTGTCTAGATTTCTACTCAACTTCACAAAAATTCATATCCATTAATTTAACACCGTTATTCATGTTGTTTGTGTCCATCTGTAAGTTTTGAAAGTCTGTTTTTATCGGAAAATGTGAGATAATAGATTATGGACCATTATTCTACGGGAATCTTCTAAACAAGATTAAAGATGTAAGAATGCTCCAACTCTCCAAACTCAATAAAAATCTTGTAAGGTATTATTTTATATTATTCAGAATCAGGTTTTAGAATATGATTTAAACTCCTATTAGTTTAGAGTCAGGTTTTAAGATTATATATTAAAAAAATGATGAGATAAAATAATATATATTAATAAAAATATTTACTTTTAACTTACATACTAATATATAATATATTTGATTTTTAATTTTTATTATTATGTAACTCAATAAATGTAATTAATGCTACTTAATTTTTTTTCTACTTTATTCTCTTTTTAATCTCGTCTAGACAGTACAAAAACTTATTCCTGTAAAATCATTTCAATTCTATAAAAACCTATTCTTATAAGGTTATTGATCCTATAACAGAAAATTTTAGATATAAAAAGTACAATCTTATCAGATTTTTATAGAGTTCTGAAAAATACTAAACCCTATAAAATCAAATTCAATTTTCATATAACCCTTTTTAAAACCGTCTCGGTTCCATCCCCAGACAAGATACCGATCTTTACTTTCATTCTCGGGCAAAATTCCACATTCAGCGTTTGGCTTTGAAGATTCGTATTAATCCTTTTAACTCCAATTTTCCCAAGCCTAGAAAGTCTATGTTCACCAGAAAATTTGAAATAATCTATTAATGTTTATCATTTTACCGAAATTTATTATTGAAATTCGTCGTTTCTAGGAGTGAAGGTTCCCTCTTATGTTTTTCAGTTTTTTGGTGTCGAGTTTTCCTTTGTCTTATTTTCGGTTTCTTCTAGAACGGCCGCATAGAAAAATCAAACGTATTAATCACACGAAATCCTTAAATCGGCTATTCTTATCTTCTATTATCGATTCTTTCTTTAGTCAAGTTTTTATAATTCGTTAAATTTGTATAAATCTATTTCTAAATTCCATTGATACAATAAGCACTCATTTAAAGAAGGCATAAGGAGAAAAGAAAAACACAACGTTTCTTCATACATTTCATTCCTTCATGTCCTATCTTGATTATAACATTAGTATAATATATTATATAGTTATCTAAACAAACTAATCGGCTAATTTTATCTTTTACACTATATTTGGATTAGAGGAAAAAGAGACGAGGAGGGAAGGAATTGGATGGGAAAGAAGTACTTTTCCCTTGTTAGGAATGGAGAGAGAAAAAGGAAGGGGAGGGATTTGTAAGATGTTTTCCTTAAACCCATAAAAATCATTCTCTAAATATGAAGAGAACAAGAAGAAATCTTACTATCTAAACAAGATTTTTCACTTTACTTTCTTTCCTTCTTATTTCTTTCTTTCTAATTTCTTTCCTTGATCCTCACCAAAGTGTTCTAGGTTATTTTCTTTGATAAATGTTTCATTTTAAACCGGTTAGATTTTTAAATGTACGTAAATTTCAAATGTTTTTCTAATTTTCATGCATGGTTTGAGAGGACCATTTCTTTTTCCTTTTTTTTTCTTTTTTTTTGCATTTTCTAGTAACATTGAATTTATTTTTTGTAATACTTGTATAAAGGTGATAAAACTTATAACTATCAACCTGTTTACAATTTTTTGGTAGTAATTTAATTTTTGATAACCTTACTAGAAAATCAACATGTTTTTTAAAATTTAAAATTAAGCCACCAATTCACTACTTACTTTTCAAGTGTTTTCCTTTATTAAGATGTCAAGAGTTCACTGATTTCGATGTCCTTTCAAGCTTAGTATGGTGGCTTCTGCTAATAAAAAACAAATTGATATTTTTCCCCTCTCTCTCTCTTTTCAAAAGGTACGTCTTTTCTCTCTCTCCTCTCATCTCCGTTGCGGATCACCATCTACAGATCTCAATAGAGGTTTAGAAATGTATCTATTTTACTCACCATTTTGTTACAAAAATTGAGATATGTAATTTTACACTTCAAATCTGTATGATGATATAATTTTTATGCCAATTAACGTGGATTTAATCTATTTTTAACTCTAGTGTTTTTTGTTTTTTTTTTTTTTTTGCAAGTTACTCTTAAAGATCATTTTTGCACTTCAAATGCTAGATAGCCCTTAAGTAAACTGATTATTTCAAGGTAAAAGTTTATCTTTTTTATGTTAATTTTTTTTTTCTTTTTATACTACTTTTATATTGTTGCAACCACTATTAGTTAGTTACAAAATATCTTAGTCATTTACTAAATTTAAAAACCATTGTACACAAACATTATATGTTACTAAACGTAATCTTTAAGATTTTCTTCACTTCCCTCTTGTCTTGTCATAACAAGTTGATCTCCACTTAGAAAAATTTCACGATATGCTCAAGGCAAAACTTTGGACAGTCTCGAATAGAATTTGTAAAGTCAACCCAACTCATGTTGCATCTTCAAGTTGAAGTGACTATCATTCTACCCGAGAAATGATCATTATTTATTAATGTACCAAAAAGAGTCCTATGGAAGTCAAATAGAAACTAATTAATCTCCTCCAACTTTCTTTTAACTAAAAAATGTGAGAAATAGAATGAGTTTTCAAGTTTACTTGCAACTCTAATCTATATACAACTTATGCCATACAGTCCACTACTTTGAAATGATCAAAATAATGCCTAAAAGGCTTGTAAGAAAGCCTATTTATAAAAGAAGCATAGCGATATCACTAAAACTTTACATTAAAAAAAAAAAAACCACCTATATTCAGCACATTATCCTATCTATATCTATCAATCAATTACTTCATGCAAAGTTAAGCTTAAGTTGAATTGTACTTCAACAAAAGTAACATCACATCTCTTAACTTAAACTCTTGATCCCTAACAACTTCTAGTGAAGTATTCCTATTAAGGTATGGGATTATAAGTGGTTCCCTCCCATGTAATGCTTTAAAAAAGATGCCATCTTCATACTAATATGATAACTAGTGTTACAACAATATTCAATCCATACTAGGAATTTAGAGCATTCCTTTAGATAATCCATCACGAATGATGATCTTAAGAATTTCTCTAAACAAGAAGTAACTACCTTAAACTAATTATTGGTCATGATTCAAATTCGAAATGTGAATTACCACATCAATTCATGGACCTAGATCAAAATTGTGTTAGTGAGCTTGCATCTCCCGTGGACTTATTAGGTCCATTATGCTTGTTAGAAAAAAAATTCTAAAAAAAAAAAGCTATTATAAAATATGAAATTAAAAATTAAAAATGTAATTGAATTATATTGTCATGTGAATTAAGAAAATTTATTTTCCATTTACAACATTTATTGTATTGCTATTAACAATACAAAAAATAAATATACCTTTAGAATATGTCAGTTTGGTATAATTAATGTTCAACCAAAAAAAAAAAAAAAATCACATTCCTTAGCAATGTGAGACTAAGACTAACTTTTGTTTTGTAATCTTTTTTCTATGTTTTTATCCCAATTTATTAATATTACAGTTCAATATAGTCATAGTTCTATATAAACAAATTCAAATCCTTTTGCATTTTTTTTAGAAAGAAAATTACACTTTTAGTCCTTAAACTTTGTCACTTTTTCTAATTGAGTTTCAAACTTTTATTTTTTGTATTTTAGTCCTCAAAGTTTCTAAAATACTGCAAAAAAGTCATCTATTAATGAACTATTAGTTTTTCCATTAATGAGAGACTTTTTTTTTTTTTGAAACTTTGAGAACTAAAATATAAAAAGTAAAATTTTGAGAATTTAATTAGAAAAAGTGATAAAGTTTGAAAAGTAAAACTTTAGGTCCTTTCAATGTAATTTTTTCCATTCTGATTGATGTAAACTTCAAATAGTTAATGATCCGATTTGGCATTCTTAGTAAAATCAAATTGCATTTAGTTTTATTATTTTACAATTAACATAATAATGGTTTTTCTTTTGAAGCCAACTTCATTGCATATTACAACACTTTAGGAGAGAAGGAATTCAAATTTGGTCTATCCTTTTGAGAGACTAATGTTAATTAAGTAACTATACAACTTATATGATACTTATTATAATTATTAAATTAAATAAACAATAACGAATATAGTTAATTCTCACATTTAATTTAATGATATTACCTAAAATTGGTTAGTATATTATTATACTTTTATAAATTGAAAAATATAAATAATGATTATATTTGTAATAAGATAAATAATTGTTTTATTGATATTTCATTTGATAACACAATTAACTATTCCGATTCATTAAGTTATAACTCATATTTTTTCAAAAAAATAACAAAAGATGTAAATGAATAAAGGAAAAAATACACTTCAATCCTCAAACTTTGTTACTTTTTTCAATTGAGTGCTTAAGCTTTTTCTTTTTTTTCTTTTTTCTTTTTTCCTATTTCAATCCTTAAAGTTTGTAAAAGTTTATGAAAGAGTTTTTCATTAACAGAAAAACTAACAAATCACTAATGAATTACTTTTTTGTAAAACTTTGATGACTTTTAAACCTTAAATAGAAAAAATAAAAGTTTAAGAACTTAATTAAAAAAAATGATAAAAATTGAGGATTAAAAGTGTAATTTTCCCTTTATAAAACATAAGCTAAAACTATATTATTTTTTAGCTTAATTTGTTTTAGTTTTAAAATTTTAACTTTTTTGCTAAAAAAAATTATTTAAGCCAATCGGAATCAAAAAACTAGCAAATCTACGAACTTGAAGTGGAATCAGCCTTAGTTAGGCTAGTTTTGGTTTGCCAATCATCTTTATCTAGTTTAAGTTAGACTAAGATCTCGTGATTGGTTCCATATCTATATATCTCAAGGCATCAAGTCTGAAATGCCTTTTTATTAATTCTAATATTTCCTTATTACTTACCATAATTACAAAATTAGCTCTTAATATTTAAGAATGTATCAGTTTCTACCATTTCACCTTGATTCATAACTGAATAGCAACCTATCATCTTCATAATGTAGATTAATTATCATGTATATGTTATCCTTATCATCAAATTAGTTAATAACTACCCATCAGATGATTATATAACTAAATGCTATTTATTTTTGTAATAAATAGCATTTAAGCCAATAATTCAATAAAAATTATAAAAAATCCACAAAATTATATACTTTCAACTCTAAGCACCTTTGATATTAAATTAAGTCATTGTTTAGTTTTGCTAAGTGACTACTTTAACCTTGAAATCACGATTAGTGTAACGCCCTATCTTTTAGGCATCTGCTTGAAACTTTTTCTCAAAATTTTTAGTGTTTAAAGATGATTTGTTATGCCATCCCTGAGTTAGGAATAAGGCAAAACTTTATTGTAATAAAACATTCAAATTCCAAATCTTTTCTTTTTCAATCCAATAACAACGGTGTAAATCCTTAACAGTGAGCCATCTACAAAGTATCACAGCTATACACTCTTATGCATTAAATGATTCGTTTACAGTTATACATTATGACTATAGATACTATACAAAATCTTTTGTAAGGTAACACCTTAGTCTTCCTTGAAGAATTGCCTCTTAGTACTTAAATCGTATCTTGTAGCCAATGGCTTCTTCCAAGAACCCATCTCTAACTAGATTTTCGAGGTCTCTTTCCCTCTACGATATGAAGCCCAATCTATTCATCCTTTACCTGAGGATAAGACAACTTATCCCTTCAGCCTTCTGTAAACTAACTGAGAGTGGATAAACAAACACAATATAAGAAGTATCATATCATAGCCACAAAATAAGCTATCAATTTAACCATAATATTCTTTAGTTCAACTAAGTAATGTAAATGTAACAAGTGTGTACGATACTCATGCACATTACATGCATTAGTACCAATATCCTAGCCTAACCCAACCTTCATTTAGTTGGTCAACTTCAATCGGATATCTAAATACAAATCAAAGTCCATGAACTTAGTAGTACAACAATGAGTTGCCAAAACCCAACGTAGCAATAACCACATGAAGTGGTTAGGAATAAAATTTTATATACTAAAAAACCTAGCTTTTATAAATCAAGTTATTTACTTGATAAACCCAATTTTCAGAAGTCATATCATTTGCTTATAAAAGCCCAGCTCTTTATATAAAACCCAGCCTAACAAAATCTTAGTTTCAGAAAAGCTTAAAGCGTATGTCCTTTTTTGTGTCATGCCATGCCATGAATAAATCATATCGTATATCAAGTAACACCCAACAAAATACTAAACAAGTTTACTCTTTTACTTGTTAGCCTAACCTTTTCATTGTTGCATTTATACTTTCGTTTCTATGACCTCATCATTGGGTTCACTTAGGTGAACACCTGAAGAGATAAAGTTAGTACCTAGCTTTTTTCAAAGTTAGTGCAAATAATAACAAATTTAGTATTATTATCCAATAACATACATATAGTAACCAAGGCCAAATATCACAACATATTTTAGTCAACAATGGTTATACAATAAGAAACATCATATAACTCATCAAGTAGCATTTAACCTGGCATAATCCATTCGACAATACATATCTAAGAATCAAGAATCAATGCATCACACTTATACGCAACAACAATCAAATCCAAATTAGCCTAATTGGCTAGAAAGTCAAATGGGTAGATGCAATCTACTCAAAACATACAGATATCCACTTACCTGGATCTGTTAATTATTCTAACACTATAAGTTGATACGAGTTCCTCTTTAGCTATTTCACCTAATTAGAATACATAGTACTGAAGTCATCTATAGGTTACATATAATCCAGATTATTAATAGCTTATTGTTACTTAGAGTTTATGAATTGAGATTATCTTTTAGGAAAATACTCATCTTGGACTTCCTCTAATTTATCCTTTAAATCAAATTAATTCTAAAGTTCTTAAATGAATACTATCTGACACACACCCTTAGTCCCTACTAGTTAGGAGTGGAGTTTTAGTTACATCATCTAATTCAGTCTCTAGACCCAACTTATACACAAGTCACTAAACATACCTTCTGATTCCTCCTCTAATATATCATCTAATTATGCTAGATTACTATATCACTTATAAAATCCCTACATCTTACTAGCCGTAACAAATTAAGATCAATAAGGGAATATATCAAAATAAGGCTATCTAATACTAGTTTCACTATAGCATTATTAATATGAATTACCAATTTACTATACTACTCAAAATATAGGTAAATAAGGAGAAATTACCTAATAATTAGTATATGTAACCAATTATTTCTTCAAAAAATACTATAAACTCATAAAAACATATGGTTTAAGATCTAATAATTGCAAAGCTTAAACACAATCACTACATGTATCTAAAATATCGATTTTAAGCTTGATTTTGCTAAAAATAAGTGTAAATTAGGTAAATAAGTAAATTAAATTACAAGGTCCAAACTAAATACTTATAAAATCATAACTAAGCTATAAAAATCACTATATATCGGATTCATTGAGAAATTTAATAAAGAAAATCTTTATTTCTTTTACATGGAAAACATGACAGATAAAACAAAATAATTTTAACAAATATTAAACATGTAAATAATTTTAACAAATACTAAACATGTAATTTATCAAAAATTATTTTTATGTAAATTAACATAAATTATTTTAAAATAAAAACATTTACTATTTTTAAAAATTACTTAAAAATTTGTTATACCAAACATGTTTTTTAAGGAACTCGTATAAATACTTTCAATTTCGAAAATTTGATTTAATTTTCAGATTCTACATAAAAAAAATAATATAGGAAACTAAGTTTCATAATCTTTAAATGTCGTTTGATATTTTTAATAAAATAAACAAGTTACTTGCAAAAATTTACAATTTTCGTTTCTTCAACCACCGAGGCTCCATTAACGATGAGCCTATGTCAACCAATATTCCCTTACCGCCATCTTTTGACTTCCAATTAGTCTTAATGTCAGGTTCTTTTTTGATATAGGAACCCTAAATACCCTAACTATAACCCTATTTTTCTATATTTTTTTCTAATTTCTAATTTTATAGAAATTTCAATTTCTTCAATGTGTTTCTTTCTAAGTTAATGTCTCCAAGTGAAGCAAAATGCAACCCAAGTCTCCTATATATATCAGCATGATCTGTGGAGACAAAATGATAGGTGTAAGTTGTCTTGCCATGTGCCTATTTCATATCTCTTGGTTTCATTTTATAATAATATACGTTTGCGCCTCCTAGATGAGGAAAAATTAAGGTATGAATCAATTCCCAATCCATTTGTTAGGTATATTTAGATGCTAACTGATTCAATTATTTGATTATTTTACCAATCTAATACATCTTTTACCTATATTTAGGGTCTTATGCTATTATATACGCGTATTGGATACATAACATGTATATCCAATGATTATGTAATTACTTCACATATTGTTTTACTCCAAATTATATATTGAATAATTCATATCTAAGGCCTTGTTATATATTAGAGCTCAAATTTTGAGTTTTCGATGTATAACAAGTGATACCGATAAAATTGCAATTTGTCAAATTAAATATTTTATAAGGTTTACTTCATAAAATAAACCTTACTGAGATTCTTTTTCTAATTATCAAATTAAATATTTTATAAGCTTTACTTCATAAAATAAATCTTATTAGGATTCTTTTTCTAACTTTTGTGACATTTCATTAGTGTTTGATTCAATTTGGAAAACACCTTCCCAAAACCCTCAAACCGTATCTATTCTAAGCAACTACGTTCTTATCACGCAACAAAACTTGTTTCTTAAGTTATCCTTAGTAAATTTATATCCGTAATCCCTGAACTATATCCTCTAGGTCTCATGTATAATAAAAGCAACCCATTGTCCCGGGTCTATGGTTATTGGTCGAATATCAAGGTTTCACAATTAGTTACATTCATAATCAATTTTACATTCATGATCATATCCAAATATTTATTATAGCATAATTAGGCTCTACTAATCATGATGCCATATTAATTAAAAAAATTCACTAAAAACCATTTATATAACCTAAGGGCAAAAAACTGGCCGATTTATGAAAAATATATATAATAAATACCTAACATATGCATTTTCATAATTTCTTTGTCTTAACAAATTTGAGATATTAAGTAAGTTATAAACGAAAAACCAAGCTCAAAAGAACATTAGTTACTGTTTTGAAAATTAAAAATAATTTTTTATGGAATAGGCTACTTATAGAAGAAACACATAAAACTATTCATCAAATTAAAATTACAAAACTACTACTTGAAAATACATGAAAAATAATGCTTACCTACATTTTCGAGCTAATAATATGGAAGATTAATATTTCTAGGAAAGATTAAGTTACAAGAACCACTCTTGAAAATTTCTCAAAATTGCAAAGCCCCCAATTTTTTAAAAGTTAGGGCTCACACCCTTAAAACAAGCTTAGGTGCCATATCCTTTGTTGACTATACAGCCACATGTAAAGTAAGATGATATGGAAAATTATTTGACAATTTATCTATATATATTATTAGTTAAATGAACTAAAATTGAGAGAGAAAGAGAGACTAAAAAGCATAATAAACAAATTTAGATAATAAAAAACTAAATGGAAAATAATTAAAAGAATTAAAAGTTAGAAAATTAAAATAAAATACAAAAAATAAAAATAAAAATAAAAGGAAAGTAGTTTAAAGCCATTGCCAACTACTCATGAGTAAGGGTAGTCGATGACCATGTTGGAAGGGCTCACCTAGCCCCTCAAACAAAGCTACTAGATAACACCTGCCCATGTTTGGCCATAATGACCATATTCTTATTGGTAGATCATGACCCATTTTTGAAATTGAATCTTAGGATGCCTAGTTGCCTACCCTAAAATTGAAAGAAAAAGGACATAAATGCCTTTTGGGTTGAAATCAGGTCATGCGATGTAATGGGCATTTAGAACTTCTCTCTCTCTCATTCTTCTTTTCTTTGTTTTTTAGGGTTTTGGGAATGATAAGTAGTCGTCCACCATCCAATGGAAGTCACAAGACTCACTTTTATAAGTGGGTCATGAACTACCAATGAGAATATGGCCATTGCCAACTACCCTTACCCTTAGGTAGCCGATAATGGCCTTAAACAACTTTCTATTTTTTTTTTTAATTTTTAATTTTTTAATTTTCTTTTTTATTTTGATTTTCTACCATTTCATTTTTTATTTTCTAATTTGTTTTTATTTCAATTTTAGTTAATCTAATCAATAGTCACCGTATTATTATCTAAATCAGTTTACTTTACATGTGGCAATTTAGTTAGTAAGGGAAAATGGGCTCATGCTTATTTTAGGAATGCTAAATAATGACTTTTAAATAAATAGGAGATCCGTGTTGATGATTCATAAAATTTGCTCTTAGATTTAAGAAAAAACAAAGGAAGATAATCCACCAGTGAAGCTCCTCCAACGAGGAGGCCTTGCGGTCCGAACTCCCCACGATGGTAGACTTTGAACCCTCGACCGCCATCACAGCAACTTCACATTTGAATCTCCAACCTGAACCTCATTGCTTCGCCCGTTGGTCAAAATTTGCACAATTAATTCTAAATCCTATTTTCGACCGAAAAGAATTCTATTTCCTAATTTTTTTTTTACCCTTTTATAATCCGTTGGTTTAGTACCTATTATCAATTCTCTCTTCCTGTATTTTGCTAGCCTAGTAGCTCTCAAACCAAATGGATCCTATCTGTTCTAAATCTCTCTTGAATTATTACGGAAATGAAGAGTAGTTTTTTTTTTTTCCCCCTTTTGCCCCGATAAAAAGAGTAGCTCTTTAGTGTGACCAATAAATGTTTAATATTTTGTTTCATCCCACTTCTTCAACAGATAATGCAGCCAATAGGTCCAATTATAGCTCAAGTAAGTAGACTGTTAGGTGTTACCTCAAGATTTCGCCGCAATGCAATCTTAAGATCAATTATTAAAGAAAATTGTGCATCATTAATACATTACAAAAGTTTTGCCGGGGCAAAGTATAACTTTAATGTACAGTTAATTGATAATCTATAATATTTACGAAATGAATATATATATATATTTCCATTCTCAATTATTCACGTCCGCAAACGTTGTTCATAAATAAAGTAATTAATATAGGGGCGAAGGAGAATTATAAGAGAAGCTGAAAAAAAAAAGGATTTTTATTCATGAAGCTTCTTGAAAATGTTTTGTAATGATTTAATTTCAAATGGATATATCAATCAACTTCAAAATGTGTCTAACCTCTCAAAACTGAGCAAAAGTGAAAATGAAAAGGTGAAGTTTACGAAATTGCCACGACTGTTGTATGCATCAACATTTCAGGAAGTGAAATGACAAGTTCAAGCCTCCATCAAATTTTGTAAGGTTGCTGCTGCACACTGATTTGCAGGGTTTTGGTTGTGCTAGGGTTTGTAAGGAGAAGCTTAATATTTTGTATGATGAACTTGATGCAGATGTACAGGGTGTTGTAAGAGCATCGAGTAGAGGCATGTGATCGGATTGTGTGTACTCTTTGTTCTTATGAATATTTGTATTATCCTCTATTTACAAAAAAATAAATAAATAAAAATAAAAATAAAAAAGAAAGAAGAAAGAAAGACAACTTCAAGAATATTTGGTCTCACGTGCATGAATAAGTTCCTCTCATATTTATAACAAAGTTCAAACCCGCTATAATGCAAGAGAATCCAAAATTCCCTCGAAATGGGGGAAAAAATGTAATAATCTCCCCATGGTCTCATCCATAATAAATTGGGATTGAGTGAGCAATCCTTTTATCTTGTTTAACTTACGTATTATCATACTCAACTTGATAGGTATTAGGTGGATAGTGAGAATTGCAAGCTAAGGTCTCCATAATATATTCAATGTAAAATCTATATTATAATATATATACACAAGATACAAATTCTATAATACCTTTTATCCATTCTTTAAAAATTTTTAAGTTATAATAATTAATGTAAACCAATATTATTTTTCTATCTTCTAAATTCTAAGTTTTACCAAAAACAAAAAAAAAAAAAAACCATATAAATTATAAATAGCACGATCCAATCATTTATAAGAAATTATAAACCAAAGGCATTTCCTACTTTATTTCTTCCACATCTCTCTTAACCCATTTCTATGATTTTATTTGCTTCATTGTATCATATTCATGTCATGATTTTATCATATGTTTTATTTGTAGATTACAGCGACGGATTTAGACTTGTATATTTCAAGCAAGTGGATAAAATTTTTAATAGATTATAATGTTACTAGGTGTGTGCCTTCTTTATAAATGTGTTCATTTAGAATGTTACATGATGTATATTTTGTAACATTACTTTTTTTAACTCTTGGAGGGTATATACCATTAAAATATACAGGATGTTATAGAAACATTGATAGGTTTAAGTTGTCGATAATTTACCTTAAAATTTTCACATTATAAAAACGTAATAAAATAATTTACAAGAAAAATATTTGTAAGTTTTACAAAATACAGGTTTAAGGTAGTTTTAAAGTAAGCACATGATAAGTTCTGGTTGAAAAGTAATATTTATAAAATAAGATATGAGTAAGACCTTATAACCAACTCACATTCAACTTGTTTACTCTTTATACATCCAAAACTATCATTCATTAATAACCTTTCATTCCTCGTTACTTCTTTTTGCACGATCTATGTTTATTTATTAACATGATTGTTCTTCAAAATAAGACATAGATAATATAGAGATAAGACACAATAATATATTACATACAATTGATATAATAAAATACAAAACACGAAGTTGACCGAGCATTACACTAACAAAAATTTGGCGAAAAGACACAAATAGAAGAAGATAACTTATCAATGACCATGTCATCTTGCAATGTTGCTTATTCCGTAAAACTTGGCAGGATAATATGCATGCATATTCCCTAGGCTATTATGCCAAACATTCATACCAAGTATATATCCAGGAAATGCTCCCTAGTTTTGCAATTCACCATCTTCATGACGAAGAAGCATCTCTACCACTTGGCTCATCGTAGGCCTCAGATTTCTATCCTCTTCAACACATTGCAGAGCCACTGCAAACAGAATCTTAATCTTCTTCACGTCGAAGTTCCCTTTGATTGTCGGATCCACAATTTCTCTCAACCATGATTCCATTTCAGTTTTTTGGCTATTCTTCTCCCTAACCCAAGAAGTCATCTTTTTCCAATCGACTGCCTCTCCACCTGCACTCGTAGGGCTCTTTCCAGTCACTATTTCCAACAACACTATCCCATAACTATAAACATCCACTTTGGAAGTGATCGGCAGATTATAGACCCATTCAGGAGCCATGTAACCTCTAGTACCTCTAATCCTTGAGAATTCAGAACTTCTAGCGGCAACTCCTCTGTTCAACAGCTTAGACAGCCCAAAATCCGCTACTTTTGGTTGGTATTCCGAGTCTAGAAATATGTTCTGAGGCTTCACATCACAATGGAGTACCCACTCCAAGCACTCTTCGTGTAGATAAGCAAGCCCTTTTGCCGATCCTAGCGCAATATCAAACCTCTTGTCCCAATCAAGCTCCGGAGAGGAAATATTTTCTGCAAGCGAACCATGTTCCATGTATTCATAGACCAGAAGCCTATGCTTACCTTCTGCACAGTAGCCCCACATTTCAATCAAATTCATGTGATTAAGCTTTCCAATCGAGCTTACCTCTGCTAGAAATTCTTCCTCCCCACCGCTTGCCACATTGAGCCTCTTGACGGCCCCAATTTTTCCTTCGGGTAGTTCAGCCTTGTATACAGATCCTGTGGCTCCTCTTCCAATTTCCTTGCTAAAATTTTTTGTGGCCGCTTTCAACTCACTGTAAGTGTACCTTCTGAAACTTGTTGCTGCGAGGTGGTAACCTTGTTTAGCCTTATTCTTGTCAAGCCTTGTCCAAATCAAAGAACAAAAGACGACAACTCCTGCAATGATCTCCAACCCGGCTAATGCCAAGGCAAATATGGCCAGAACTTTTATTACTCTGTCCACATGCCTTTTCGTATATGTCCTTGGGATGGTGAAATCACGTATTGAGCAGCGTGAATTGGTATTTGTCAGATTTTTCGCTTCTGTTTGGTAGTAGTTGAAGTTGTGATCCTTTGGCAATTTCACGTAGATGTTTTCTATATCAAATGAGCTACGACCATTCAATAATCTGAATTTTGGATAACAATTAAATTGACCACTTTCATTCTCATATCTGTACTGAAAACCTAGACAACTGCATTCATCGCGACATCTCTTCTTACACTCTGCCAAGGTGGTTTTCGTATAAAAACCTTTATCATACCCATAAAAGTCCGTTTGAGGAAAATGAATGAAGTCAACAGCGACGTTTTCATCATCACAAAAGCTCTTGAATTTGGACTTGCATCCATAAGTCCAGTCGATGATGTTTTCTCTCTCGTACCCTGGTAAACAGGAGCAACTTCTTCCAGAAAAAGGACTATACATGCAAATAGCGTTAGGTCCACAGAGACCATGAACCGCGCAAGGCCTAGAAATCAATTGCCATGTAACCCTCCATTCCTTTTGTTCCCCGGAACGGCTGTATATACGAACGTTACCATCTATGTCCACTTTCAGTATTCTTTGAATAACAGGACCAAAGTCAGATGAAAGGATAGACAAACCATCGGAAGATCTAAATTCACCATGAATATCAAGGACTGCTACTCTACTATCATTGTAAGTTGTTCTTCCAACATCCCAGGGCAGTTTGGCTGGATCAGGCCAGTAGACACTTGAGACATTCGGTCCATTATAATAAAGACGAAGAACGTTGTCGGTGTCAAAATAAAGGTTGTAGTAGCCGGAGGAATAGTTTCCTTGGCTTTTTGCTGAGATTAGCGGTGCATCTCTTGTCAATACCTGCTGTGGAAGAATTGTATCGGTCGGTGAATCAAAGCTCTTCCATAAGACTTCTCCCCCTTGAGTGTTCAAAACTAGATTTCCATTGTCTTTGAGCTTTAATTGCACTGATTTTTCAGTCATTGAGACCGTGTTTGTGGACCAGACCAATGAATTGACACGCCTAGCATCCGTTAACACCACATCGCCAAGCTTTGTTAAGGTGAGCTTTGAGTACTTACCGTTAACGGGTTCATCACGATTTGCCATCCACACCACGGTGCAGTCCATGAGACTGCAAGAGGGTTTGCTGAACCAAATAGCAAAGCAGTAAGCATTAATTCCAACTGGGTAAAACCCTGCTGTGAATTCACTGTTTTCAGAAATCAAAACATCATCCGCTTTCTCCACGGAAAGAGACATGCCTGGTCTCATGCTGTCATATTTTGATGAGGAAAATGGTATGTATGAGAGCATAATTGATAGCAGCAATAACAAGAGGAAGAAACGGTTTCTCATTGCTATCACTGGAGAAGTTTTTGTGGCTGCCATGTATTGATGGGATGATAAGTTGATATTAGTCTATTTCGATATACCAGAGAACCCATTTTTCGCGAAAGGGAAATTGAATAGAGATGACAAAGACTTTTCTAAGATACCTGGGGTAACTGTGGCCGGCGCGCACTTGATTTGTCTTGCATGGTTGTTTGTAAAGACACATTTCGCAAGTGTCATTAACTTAACCGCAAATTCTATATATTTTTAAGGTAATAATAGAAGCTCTAAACTCTTGAAACGTGCTTTTATGCTACTATTATTTTTAAAACACACCTTAGGAAATTCGAAGGCATATCAGTACAATTATTACTTTAAATAGGGCTTGTTAATAGAGCCTTTAGACCCAAACCCTACCCGACCTGCTTAAACTCATTCCTATAGCCATGGCATCTCTCGGTCTAAGCTTAGAGTTCGGCCTGCCTAGTTGAAACAGCTGTCCAATAACTGCAAGTCTCCGAATAAGGCTAAAAGATCAAGTAAACAATCACTTTCTAACTTTCTGGATCAAGTCGGCTACCATACGCCTACTCTCCCATACTTGCAAAAGTGAACTCTACTCACTAACTATTCTTCAATTGTCAACATTACTCCTCTATAAATACAAGACTACCATCCGACAGTGAAATACTTTATACTTTGCACAGTTGAGCCATTTCTACTCTTTAATATTCACATTCTCCAAAATCTCTTATTAACTTAAGTATCAGAATAGTTATGCTGGATAACTCCCGATGTCCTCCTCACAGTTTTTTATTTTGCAAACTTTTCTACTTGCGCGAAGCCTAATCTAATCTTAATCAATTTCGGTAGAATCTAGAGACAATAGGGCTATAAAACAATTATTTGTAGATTAGTATTTATCAACTAACCATATGATCCTTTCATATTGTATAATTATTGTAGTTTAGTCATTACTTAATTAACTTTTTATTTTATCATGGGTGACCTTCCAGCTAATATGTATAACCCCAACGCAACTAGCCAACTATTGGCGGGTCAAATTCAGATATCAAGGAGTCCGTTGATCAACAAGATTCCATCAAAATAAAGTTTGAAGACGACATCAAGAACCAGACATAAGAGTAAGCAAAAAAGTAAAATAAAAAAACAAGACTTCCCTTGTGAAAAATCAAAGTATAATTTGAAGACAGACGCCTTGAACGATTATTCCATGCTAGGAATTTTGGGGTTCATGCGAGAAATTCATCTCCGTCCCCTTATTTTCTGTTAATCACAAATAAAAAAATTATAGAATTTTACGGTTCTTATTTTGTTCTTTTTTTTTTTTGGGTAAATAAATAAACTAAACTAAAAAAGCATAAAGGTTCCAACATTATCCTGGAGGCTCAGCAAAGCAACCATGCCTCCTACAAAAACCAATCTAGTCTAACCTAGATGCAAGCAAAACAATCTTTGATAGAATTCAAAAAAGATATTTAAAAAAATAAATTTGCTCCCACCTACATTTCTTCCTTAACTAATTGATCAGTTACACTGTTTGCCTCATGCCCGACACTACATAAAGTCACATATGAAAATTTACTCATTAGATTGAAACAATGATGAACAATAGTAGAATTCGAATGCTTTTCAGCACAAGCATGCTCAATCATGCAATGGCCAGCTGACTGTCCAATTTAGTTACAATCCTGTCCCATTGTCAGTTATTTGCTGTTTGAAGTGCAAAGGAGATGGCTCGCAATTCAATTACATACTAATTAGTGATGCATGCGTGTACTCAAATTAAATAGTTGGTATTTCAATTATCATCGATATTAATGAAACTATATTTCATATAATGCAATAGTGTTCATTAAACATATATAACAAATTTACTTTAATTTTGAATCGTAAGATAAATTAAAACATTAAATATTTAACGACGATAAAGAAATTTCTAACAATATAGAAATTACTATAAAAAATACTCAATTATGATGAATGGACAATGTTGTTGGTGAATTTTGAGAATTATAAATATCCTGCAAAGTTAAGACAAATACTTAGTACCGAGACCAGTTCGATACGGCCACTTTAATTCCTAAATCAGTAGGTAGGAATGAAAATGGTAGAGTTGAGAAGTTCAGAATTATCAAATGTCTCTTAGAAAGCTTTTCTTCCACATTTATTAGAGATTATCATGTTTGAAAGAGTAGTTATCGAAATAACTATCGAGACACATGGAAACTTCTTGATTAAACACCTTCTTGAAAATATAAAGAGAGCAGGCAGTTATGTAATCATAACCGTACTTGTAATAACTGTTCGAGCCATGAATTTGAATTCAAATTTGTGATGAATCTGAGTTACTCGTCGTAATGCCGGGAATATAGATTACACGGCCTATCGATAGCCGAATAGACGAGTAAGACAGAAACAAAAACTGACTATCAACATTTTCCCCCAACTCTCGTGTTCAAGTAATCAATAAAAGGAGTAATATGTAATGTACTAGAAGTCGAATGGGAGCAAGGTGGTTCGCATCCTAATCAAAAGGTCACAATTTTTTAATTCCTGCCTATTAAAGAGACCAAAAAGTAGGTGATATGACACCTGTCGCCTCAATAAACACTGTACCGCAAACTTAATAACTGTCAAAAAGTTATCAACCATTAGATTCCAAAGCCATGACATGCATTGTCAATCTGCATTACTTATCAAATCAATGATCATTACTATTAGAAACGTGTTTGCAGTTACAAGGGCAAATTGTCCATATTTAAAGGACTCTCTAAAATCAAGATTCACTTCCATTCAAACTCAGTCTTCATAATCATATTTTCTTGCTTTCTTGTCTTCACTCTTAATTTCTTCAATTTCTAAGATACTATTCGTAGGCATTCAAGTATGGTTCACAACGTTGCCAGTCAACTTGTCCTATCCAACTCTGAAACAACAAAAACTGAGGTCACTTCTCCCCCTTAAAGAAGGAGCAAGGCGACTTGCTCTTTTGGTAACTCTAATGACAGCATTGAGGTAAGGTAGGAAAAATTCAGTCGAATCAATGAGCTTATTGTAGATAATTATCCCAAGGATAAGGAAGGTCAGTCCTCAGCAAGATATTTGTACCATAATCTACTTCCGCGACTCTCCAGATGGAATCGCCAATAGAGTTCTTGTCATGAAGTATAATCAGTACTAGCAAGACCTTCTCAAAATGTGGAATCTGAGGAGGTTGAGAGAGGAGGAGAGGATATGTTTCCTAAGGAAGTGTGAGTTCTATATATACTTGAAATATTTAGATTTTGGGTAGCGCTTCCCTTTTTTTACTTTTGTTAAGGGCTTCTTCAACTACTTCAGAGTTACACCGAGTATGTTCTCACCCAATACATACCAACTTTTGGTGGCATTTAAGATAGTTTGTGAAAAAATCAAAGTCAAGGCTACAGCTTAGCTATTTCGATTTTTTTTTCATGATTAAAAGGTAGCCTAACGAGTGATACTTTGCTGCTGTAAGGCAAAGTGGAAGTTCATAGATGAGTTAGAGTCCAAGATCCATAAGTGGCGTGATAAATTCATATTGATAGTATCTGATGAAGAGCTGGACTTCTGAACCCAATGAACTAAGCCAATGCGCATTAGAGATTTGATTTGATGCTGAACGATGTAGCAACAGTAAGGAAAATCCAGGAAAGGAGGAAGAATAAAATGTTCTTCTAGGACACCAAGAGAATTATACGGTGTTATAAAAGTGGAGACCTAACTTTTTCCGAAAAAGAAGGTACACTAATGAATTACCACTGTGCTAAGTAAAGCCACAAGAGGAAAGCCGTTCTCTCGACTTGGGGGGAAGAGTTATTGCCTTTGAGCCTTACTCGGTACGAAGAATGTAAGTTTATTATTTTCTTATGTAGATATTAACTTGTTTACTCATGTCACAAATATACGTGTTGGCGAGATAATTCCTACCAAGCTATTAGCCCAAGCAAAGGCCAAAAAATCAAAGGCTAACAAACATATGGCAGCCATATCTACTACCATTTGACCAACAATGGTAAAAAAGGTGGCTAAAGACACAACCAAGCAACCTGCGGTGCAATAGAAACCCTCTTAACCAGCCGAGAAGCAAAAGAAGGGGAAGAAGGATTTATCGGCTAAAACTAAAATTGCTCATTCAGGGAAACTTCCTATCGAAAATGTTGAAGATGTTTTGCTTGCTGTAGAGTTGAGATAGGAGGTTCAGGAGATTCAACCCCACAGTAAGCCTGAAGTTACTGCTACCGAAGGGTCGTCCCTGATAATAGACGCGGGGCTAAGCAACAATAAAGGACCGAGTAAAGAACTCGCCAACCAACCTACTACCAAAAGGTCCAAATACTTAGACGAGAGGATGAAGGAGGCAATGCGCAGCAAAGCACTCAGCATTAGTAGCAGCAGTACCCAATTCATCCCCAATAAGGAGGTTGGTGAGTACTATGTCCCGTATTGAAGCTACACAGTTCTAAACATCGGCTCGGCCCTGAGTGATAGGATAAAGTCCTTAACTTTAATAGAAAGAGTTACTCTTCCCAAGGACAAAGATTTCGCGAAAAAGGATGTTAACAGGATCACTACAATAAAGCTCATATCACAACCAAGTTATATGATGTGAGTATCCATAACAGGTTACTTTTAATTGTCGAATTCGTTTAGGTTACTAACGCGCTTTCCTTTTCCAGATGAGTAGCCACATTCTGATAACTTTGGACAAAGCTGACAAAGAGTCAAAGAAGGTAATATCCTTGGTTGTATCTAAGTGTTACGTCGAATCATTCCTAATTGTGTCAAGTAAAATTGTTGCAAAGAATTGAGGATGCATATAATGCATCAAAAGCCCAAACTGTTGAAACTGAGAATTTAAGGATAAGAGCCAAGATGGAGGCAAGAAAGTTTCAAGAAGACCTTACTACCAAGAAGTTAGCACATACCCTTACTACTGATGATGTCTCAAGCTTAAATGCCAAGATGGAAGAGTAGTACAAAGAGTCTAAAAGCCTAAAGGAGGAGCTGCAGAAGAAGAAAGAAAAGTATTGGGGCTTAAGCTGAACTCTTTGTACGATAAGCAATGAGGAAGATAAGCTCAGAATACAGATTAAAGAGTTAGATACCAACAACTCGAACTTACAGAGTCATGTTACTAAATTGGAGGAGAGTCTAAGGAGAGGACCATCAGTTAAAGATACTCTTAATATAGTCACTCATAGTGGGCAATACGAGAAGCTTTTACGAAAGAAATTGTTAGAGGGGGTTCAAGCATCAAGAGATGAGATCCTGAAGCTTCACCCTAATTATGATCTCTCCTGCCTTGACTTCACTGACGTCTACGATAAAGTCAATAGCACCAACGAAGATGATGACAATGAGGTAGGTGCTAAGATTGCTAATAAGGGTGATAGCAAAGCTCACGTTGAAGATCTAGGAGAAGACGAAGAACGTTTATCAAAAGAAATCCCCAATGTGTAGAAAGAAAAATATGCCAGCTCTAAGACCCCATGTACAGAGAAAGAAGCTTGCTCGAAGAAGGCCCTAACTTCCGAACCAAAAATTACTCCTGCTGATTCTAAAAGTAAGCCATGAGATTTTCTTTGTATTCAATGTAATAGGCTGAGTATTTTTTACTACATTCTTGAATGAAATATCTTTCTTATATATAGTTTTCAGTACGTTTTAGTTCACGCACCACATTTTCCCAGCATATATAATGTACATGTTTTATTTCATACGTTTTTATTCGTTAGCATGTTTTATTTCATATGCTAAGTATTTCTTGGTATATTTTATTTCACACGGCCTATTATTTCTTCGCATGTTTGGTTTCACATGCCTAATTATTTCTCGACATGTTTTGTTTCACACGCCTAATTGCTTCTCGATATGTTTTGTTTCACACGCCCAATTGTTTCTTGGCATGTTTTGTTTCACATGCCCAATTATCTATTAGCTGTTTAAGGCATAGACTAGCAGCATTATTCAGCTGTAAGATTAATTTATCCAGTTCATTAACCGTGATAGGCTAGAACTTATGTCAGTTCATTTGTCATACAGCCTATAGAATTCATTAACTTGGCAACTATAAAAAGAATAAGAAACATTATGAAACTTCAAACATAATTCTCATCATAAAAAAAAGTACTGTAATCTTACAAATAAGTTGGTTGTTGCCAAACAAATGGAGATGGAAATCATCCAACAAATTAATTGAAATATAATTTCAAAATCTCAGCATTCCATGCTCAAGGGATGATAGATCCATCCAACATTTCCAGTCAGTAGGCCCCCTCACCAACAACTTTCTAGATCTTAACAAGATCCTCTCAGTTCATATCGAGCTTTCCTTGATTTGCTCGCGCACCAATAGCTTCCATCTTTTGGCAAACCAAATCCTCAAGTTGAAATACACGGTGCTTCACTTTCTGATTGTAATACCTTGCCGCTCTATACTGGTATGCAGCCATCCTAGCTCTTGCAATATCCTAAATTTCATCAATAATGTCTAAATTTACTATTAATCTAACTTCATTAATCATAACATTGAAATTCTGAGTCCGTAGATTTGGCAAATCTAACTCAATCAGCAATACGGCTTCCGTACCATATGCTAACCTAAAGGGCGATTCCCCAATCGTAGTTTTGTAGGTGGTTCATACCCCCATAAAACATTCGGTAGTTCATCATCCCATTTCCCCCTGACTTAATCTACTTTCCATCTTAGGTCGTGCAGTATGATCTTGTTTACGACTTCAACTTATCCATTCGTCTGAAGGTGCACTACAAATGTATAATTGAGGTGAATGCAGTGCTTCTCACAAAATGCCCAAAAATTATTGTTGTCAAACTATGGGCCATTATCCATAATTATCATCTAAGAAACTCTGAATCTTAATATGATGGAGTTGAAGACAAATTAATGATGAAGCTATCACTTTGGCCTGAAATGATGAAGCTAGATTGTGACAACATAAGTTTTAATTGTTATTCCAATACTTTTCAAGGGTATCTAATTACGAAAAGAAAGACACTAAAGAGCCCTTACTTGCTTCAATAATATAGATATAGATAATACAGATTAAGGTATAATAAAATTCATTATTATTTATAATTTGAAATGGAAAATACTTTTCTTCCTCATGAAAATGTGAAGAATTTAATCAATCTTTCTACGTAGATGATTGACGTTAATACTTTATACTCTTGAAATGCCCAAATCCCTGTGTTACTTGCAAAATAGATAGATAAAAAGGGATGAGGTTTCTAGAAGTTATTTCTAAAGTAAATACAATTTAGGAAGAAATGCAAATAACTTCCTTAGAACAAAGGTTGATATGAAATTTTGGACCGTTGGCTTCTAATGCCCATTCCAAGCTCTATGGACTATAAGCCATCCTTTCCTAGCCCATGACTGGTTCATGCCAATCCAAATCCTAACCTTAGAGGAGGACCATTCGTTGTATGACCAACCTTCATCGTCTCAAGAATTCTTAGAGGTTAAGACAGCATCTCACTCCTCGAACTCTAGTTAGACCTATGACATCCATGCCATGCCAGAAGGACCTCAAATCTCGACGGTTCATCCAAGAAGCTTAGATCTTAAACATTAAGGAAGACTGTAGAATTGTCATTCTATGGGAATAACCAAGGTGCCACATAGGGATGTAAATGAACTGAGCTACTTATGAGCTATTCAAGTTCAACACACTTTAAGCTTGGCTCAACTCGAGCTTAATTAGTTAAGAAGTTAAACTTAACTCAAAATAAAGCTTATTTAACTAAACAAGCTTTAACTAAACGAGCTGAGCTTGAACTCTAAATTTAAACTCAAGAGTTAGCTCAATAACAAACTCGTTTATATTGTTAATAAGTCGGCCTACGAATAAACTCGTAAGTAAACTTGTAAATAGGCTCATGAGCCTACGTTATATTAACATAATAGTTTTTATTTTTAGTCATATTAATTATATTCTAATGGTTTTTATTTTATTTTGTAGTATATATTTTTCCAATTCATATGTTTTTAATCTTATATATTTTAATAATTTTCTAATTATACTAATTTTATACTCATTTATCTTCACATAATAGTTTTACACTTTATAATTAGTTTGGTAGTGTATAAATTGAAGTTCTATGTAACACACACATATTGATTAGTATATTTTGTTTCACAATTTCATATAAGAGCATAGCTACAGTTAGCTTATCTATAATCATGATGTTATATTATTAGGTTAGTTACAATGTGCTTCTACATGATATGTTACCTCATGAGAGTATTAGATATAGTTTCCAATATGGAAAATGTAAGAATGTAAGTATAAAATTAGTATAAATTTAAGCTCAAACTTGTTTAGGCTCATTTATTTAAAAATGAGCTTGAGTTTGAGCTTAATTTTAAGTTTGTTCTTATTAATCTAAATAAGCTTAAGCTTAGACTTGTTTTGATAAACATGCTTAAGTTTAGGCTCGTTAGATATACGAGCTCGAGTTCGTTTACCTAAACAAGCCAATGAACCGAACTTGAGCTTCAAAATCCTTAACAAGCTCTAACTATTGCCCTAAATTTTTAGGCTCGAAAAAAGCAGGTCGAGCTCAATAATTTTTAAACTAACCAAAGTTGCACCTTCAAAAACTCAGCTTAGCTCATTTTCAACCCTAATGCCATGTCACCTTCAGAAATCTTAAACCATATCTATTTAAAAGATACACTTGTTTAATTGGGGAAAATATAAATCTATCCAGATTCCNAGTATGTATATATTAATGAGTGGTAATTATATGTATATACCGACTATATATGTATGTATTTATAGGTATGTACACATGTAAGACATATATAAATAAATACAAATACAAGAATACATAAATATGTATATATATATATGTATAAGTAGTATACCGAATATGTATTAGCATATATAACATATTTACTAAATTAGTACATATGTAAGGTGTATATAGAATACCATAATTAAATATTTTTCAATAAAATAAATTATAAAAATATATATATGTGTGTATAATCGTAAAGTACATAAGAGAAATAATAAATAAGAAAATGAGAAATAGTAAAAATAATAAAGATAATAATAATCATAATAAAGTTAAAAATCTCAAAAATATAAAAATACACTCAAAATAATATAAATATCAAATATATGATTTAAATAATTATTAAATCATAAATATGTTAAGAAAAAGCGAAAATTAATATTTTATAATTTTTAAACTTAAATAATAATCTTTGTGATATGTTTATATCACAATTTATACTGCGAGTCACAATGTCTAAAACGAACCTCGTTACGAGAAAATAAGCTCAAAAACGATCAAAATGGACTATAAGTTCATAACGATCCGAGCTAAAACGAAAAAGTTACAAAACACATAAAGAAAGTCTCGTAACTTACAAATATGAGAAAATGGTTACTATTAACTTCATTGAGTATGATAAACCTTATACACACTATACTTGGGTTATATTAGAGGAAACTAGATAAACTACAATAGACTTTTAGTTAACTAGGGAGTTTGACTTTATAGAATACTTATAAGTGTTATTATATTTTAGCTATTTAATATCGAGTTCTGCAAACCCCAAAGGCTTGGAGAATGAGCAATAATCCAAGTGAGGGAGTTCTAATGACCTACTACTTGCTTGCGCATGTTACTTGTATGATGTTTTGCTGCTTGCTGTTGCTTATATGTTTAAATGACTATTCTCCTTGTATACCATCATCTGTGTGATCATTTTTTTAAAATTGATAAATATAAATATCTGACCCAAATAACTAGTTCTATTCGTCACTTATCTATGACCCAGTAAATATATGGATGGAAAGTGCTAGCTTTACAAAATATTGAAAAGGGTATTTTTGGAAAAAGTTTTCCCTAATCTTAAACGTATTATGTACAATTTTGATAAGGGTTGCAATGCCAGAAATGATATTTTATCGTTAAGGCAAAATTAGCGCGGGTTCTCCACTTAATAGCGAGAGGACTCGCCTTATTATGCCTGTAAGCCTTTGGTTAATTTTAACTTACGAGATGGACTCGCAAATTTGATTAATTTTGGCTTACGAGATGGACTCGCAAGTTGTGTTCGAGGGACCTTAGAAGGTGGATAGTCCTAGAATGGAATCTCCCTATTTGAATTGAAATCTTTTCTCAGTTAGCATAATAGTCGAGTGCAGCCTAAGGGGTGAGACTCCTAGGTAGCCTCATGCGGGTAAGCTAAGGTGCCCCATGCAGGTAAGCTGAGGTGCCCCATGCGAGTAAGTATAGGGGATAATCGAAGTGTACACGAGGTACACCTTCTATAGTTTCGGACTCCTATGGATGTGTTGCTTGCATTCATCATGCCTGCATTCATCATGCCTGCATTCATTTTGTATGTAGATAACTTGCTTACATGTGTGATGATAATGTGTGATAACTTGCTTAAACGGTGATGGTGAGGAATAAACTCACTGAGCTGTTATATGCTCACTCCCTCATAGTTTCTTTTGCAGGTTTACTTACATTAGGATTGGGATAAGTCTCGAGTGCCGAGTGTGAGATGAAGATATGTATCTTAGTATTAAAAATAGTTGAGTAATCTTTAGATGATACATAAACAACCTTTGTTGATAATTTAATTTTTCTTGTATTTCTTTTTGTAATATTGGTATATCTTATCTTATTATTTGGTAAGGGATACCGATCCTCTGCGGTTCTGAGAAATTGTGGGATATCGGATACCCATAGTTATTTATATTTGTATTTTACAGTAAATTATTTACTTAAAAATCAATAACCTTAGTAATTAATCATTTAAAATCTTACAATCTCTAACTTGAAAAGCGATTTTCATATCATGGGTGCACACATGTTATGGAAATTTTAAGTAATCCTACCAGACCCCCTGTAGGGTCATGACATCCTAAACTTTTAAATATTATAAATCATCCCTTAAAACTAGTAAAATAACCTCCAAAGTTAACAATAACACCTCTAAACTTTAATTATAGTGTGGAAACGCTCTCTAAACTTATTAAGTGTATTTCAAGACCCTCTAAATTATGACCAACTATGAATTTTTTTTTTTTTAAACTAATACTTTATGTTATTGATTTATCACAGTTTAAGGAAGTAATTTGCAATATTTGAAAATTTAGGAGGTGGAATCTAAACTTAGGTCAAGGGGGTTATTCTCAATTTTCCCTATAATTTAATTAATGATTTTATTTTCACATGAGCACATTGATCTTAATTTAAGCGTATCTACATAAAATATATTGTTTAAAGTAAATTATACTACATTTAATCGATTGTTTTAGATAATTAAAGAAACCACATAGAGATAAGGAAACAAGAGGAAGCTATTGATTTGCATTTACCTAAAAATATCGTTATCAATTAGTCAATGTTAAGACATAATTAGATTTCACTATTTAGAATCAAAATGGAAATGCTTTGTTTTTATTCATCACATGGTTATCTATATTATCTTAGCCTCATCACCTTCGTGTCTTGTGGTTTCTTTTTTTTTTTTTTTCATTTTGTAATATTTTCTAAGTTTTCACACACTGCTAAACTATTGATTTTATAGACTCACTTAAACCTATGTTCATCACTTCCACTCTAACCATTTGTAAAATTTTCCAAATATGTCACACGTTGCAAAGTTTTTCGTAGACCCATTTAAACTCACTTTCATCTGCTTCCACTTTTTAACCGTCCTTCGACTTACAGAAACAAATTTCACGCATCGTCCAGCCTTCATCACCCTCTACTTTAGAAGTTAAAATTTTAAATCTGAATTAACAAAAACATAATTAAATATATATTTTTTCAAAATGAAAAAAGAAAATATCTAAAATAAAATAAATAAAAGCATCAACTTAATAACTGGCTACTAAGCCAACTTCACTTAAAAACTTAACTCCTCTTATTTGAAAATTCCAATAAAATATTAGAATTACTTTTACTCCTGTAAAACCGATGCAATGTCACTAGTATAAGTATGAGCCCATGATTTGTATTTACCTCATACTAATTTCTTCACTTATATCAACCATCGATGGTATATAGCCCACTATCTTTGTATATAATCGCTTTCAAAATAAGGACTACATCTAATTGGTGGCTTTTCATTAGATATTTCAACTCTTAATAGCAGCATATCCTATATATTAATGAGCCGATTATCCATACATATCGTGGTCTCCCAAAACTTAAAAGAAAATGATAACCCGCTGTATACCTATACATTAGTAAAAACATGTTAAAAGCTTCCAAACTCACCAGAATATTTCATTTATCATTTATCCAATTTTCTTTTCTTTTTCTCTAATTCTTTGTCCAATTTTAATATTAAAAAATGCTCATCAATTTTATTTAAAGAAGACATTATTTTGAAGTCAATCAATACAAAATCACAATAAAACCAAAATTATCTAAGGTCCAGAAAGTCTAACATCAAGGTATACATAGGGGAGGACCGATTTAGAACAATGAACTAAACTAACTCAAAGGTTCAAGGACCCATATAAAGAAGCCAAGCCAAAATCGACAGTTCAAACCCCTCAATTTTTTTTTAAAAGAAAACTATATGTTCTATACATTAATATATATATATATATATATGTATGTATTCGTTACATATAATATAATAGTATGTATATATTACATTATATATATATAAATACATAATATATTTATACCATATAAAAAATTAACAAAAATAAAATTATTAATTCACGAGTCTCCGAACCGATCTATGAACAAGCAGGTCAAGTAAATTGACCTGGATCTGGGCATAACCGAGCCAATCACGTATTACCCGTCTTGGAACCATAGCCTGACGAATCTAGGTCTGTTGGGCCTATTCTATAAGTTTTCATTAGGGTGTCAAAGTTCAGCCTCTAAATAGGCAACGGTGGAAAAAATTAAGCATTGATCACTAAAGGTAGCATCATATCCCAACCCCAAAGCCCTAACATAAAGACCATAACTAAGCTTGTTATATAAGTCATCAACATAGATGATCGCTCGAAATTATAAAGTCGCAGGAGTGAGTTGTGAAACCCACTATATAGCAAAGCATACTCTATAGCCACATCAAATGGATATTCAAATAGTAATGTAGCACCAAGGTTCATAAAAAAATGATTATTATTTAGTGATAAAAATAACGTGATTTTGGCATCTTGAAATCTAGAGTAATTCATGATTTCAAAAAAATATAATTGGGAACAAGTGGGTTCATATCTCATCGCAATGGGCAATCGGGCGTGAATAAGAATGTGAGATCACCACATCAAAACAACACAATAGTAGTAGTTTCATATGAAAATCACCATCGTGTCAACCACTAATAAACACAATCTATGTATAACGTATTATCCATTTGATTCCTTAATAAGGCCTAAAAGACAAATTTTTATTTGAATTAATTAATAATTGTGGAATTGTAGAATGTTGGTTCTAAACTGATAAATATGAATTTTGAACGTGCCATGATGATATGAAATTATGATGGAATTTCGATTCATAAAATTATTGGTTTCATATTATGACGAAATATAATTTTCAAAATTACTGAAATCTACAATTTGGCGATTTCTAGATGTTGGATGCTTAGTAGGATTTCTAAAAATGAGTTTATTAAGATTTCTAAAATTACTTGTAGGGAACTGTGCTTATTTGAGCTCACATATGTGATAGCCGTCAAATTGTACGGTTAAAATGGTTATTTTCGTAAACTTTTTGAAATAAAACCATTGAAACTTTACCCATTAGATTCATATAAAATTATTGTAAAGTCCTAATTATTATTTATAAGTAATGAAAAGGTTGGCTTAGATCACATGAATTGAGTATTAACGTGATTTTGGTAATTACGGATTACAATTAATGAGCTTCACTATTTAAGAGCATGGAAAAAAGTAAGAAAAAGGAAAAAGAAAAAGATAGCAAAAAATTTTAAAAATTCCAAAAATACCGATTCAAGCAAAATAATCCAAGGTTATGGCAATTGAAATTACCTCTTAAAAAAACAATTTCCATAACCATATAATGCATCCAAGTAGACGTGTATTAAAACTAAAATTACCATGACCTATTTTCACAAGACCGATATTTTTGAGATTTTTTGCAACTTTTTTCCTTTCCCTGTAAAATGTATGTTTTCATAAATTATCAAAACTGATAAACATATAAAATGATGTTTAAAACCCTCTATAGTTTATGTTTAGCCATAATTTGGTGTTAAAATTATGATTCTAGGATGGCTCTGGTCAAAATGGTACACCATGTTATCTTTAGGAATTTACTTACTATAGCCATGGTTTATTATTCATTTATCCCGTATAAATTTTAATTTTTTCAAAAGATAGATTACCCTAAAGATGCTATATGACTTGGTGTTTATGATGCAAATTTTCCTTGGTTTCGATCCAATGGCTATACACAACACGTAAGGTTGTAATCTCGATATTTTGCTCCAGTAGTATTAAGTCCTATATTACCGCTACCTTAGAGACCAGAAAAAAAGATTGAACTTTACGTTTCGGGAAACTTAAAATATGGTTGCCTCACTTACGTGGACAACTCCTCTGTGGAAAGCAGATTTGATGAAGGTGTGCGTGATTATCTAGTATATTTGGAAACATCAGAATGAATCTGGGGCAAACATACACAAACCCCATTATTGGGTCGGTTTTGGGAAAAGTAGGTGCTGCAATTTTCGAATGTTTTAGCAGAAAAAAAGTCGAATGAGGATGTCCAAATGTTTCGGCGGTAATGCATTCCGTGGATGATTTATGTTTGAACAGTGCAGGAAGTTGTCCGCCTCTGTCTTCAAATGAATCAACTGATAAATTATCCGAAGGAATGGACACCTCCAACTCCAAGAAGAGCATAATGCAGCAGGGATGTGGTACATCGTTCAGAACAGGGAATCGACTTGTGTTTTTGCAGTTTCAAAACATGTCGTCATGGATGTCTCTAGCTATAAAGGAAGCTCCGCTCTTTGCTAGTTCTAAAATCGGCTCCATCATTTGACTCGGACGGAGACCTCATGGCCGGGTCTATTTCTATATACCCCAAGACATTAACTAAACAGCTTCACAAAATTACTGAAACGTCTTTTTATTAATTCCATTTTATGGGAGAAATAAAATTGATAAAAATACATTCCAATAACCCTGACATACCGTTATTACATATTTAGCCCGTAATACTTAAAAAGAACCTATTACTTTCCACAATTTCACCTTCATCCATAACTGATCGGCAACCTATCATCTTCATAATGTAAATTAAATATCAAGTATATATCAGTCTTATCATCAAATTAGTCAACAACTACGGATTAGGCAGTTATATAACTAACCGCTAGCTATTTACATAACAAATAGCACAATTATTCCACTAAAATTATCAAAAATCCACAAAATTATGTACTTTCTAGTCTACACACTCCTGATATCATATTAAACATTAAATTACCATTTTAGCCTCCAAATCACGATTAATTACGTTAATAATCAAGCTTATATGCATGACCATATCTAAATATTTCTTACAATATAATTAGGTTCTAATAACCACTATATACCATATTAACTACAAAATTTCACCAAAAACCATTTATTTCACCAAATAGAAAAAAATCGGCTGATTTGTAAAAATAAATATAATAAGTACTTGACATATACTTTTTGAAAATTTCTTTTTTTCCTAATAAATTTTGGGTATTAAGTATGTTATAAACAAAAATCAAGCTCAGAAGAAAGTTATTTAAGATTTTGAAAATTAGAAATAAGTTTTGAGGATACATGGCACTTATAGAAGAAACACCTAATAATATTCATTCAATTAAAATTGTAACTTTGTTTACTAGTTAGCAAAACTATTCTATTCATTAACATTTGTTTACTAGTTAGTAAAACTATTCTAATCATTAACATTCTCATTAATGTAAGAAAAATAATTATCTACAAAAAAAAATTTAAATTATCTTTTAATTTCATAGATTTGTGTAGTTTGGTAAAATATCCTTAAGTTCATAATTTCACTCAACAAGGTGTTGAAATATCTTTTATGTTCGTTCATAGGTTTCAATTCATAAAAAAACTTCAATAATCATAGATATTCTTAAATGTTCATCAAATCATTTAACTATTCTTGATTCTACTCAAAATTTTTAAGTTCAGTTTCGATGAGAACTCTTAAAATGAGGGACAAGATTATAAAAACTCCCTTATTTTCTCATAATAGTACCACACAATAATACGAAGACATGCTTATGAACAACATAGGGGAAAATCACAAATATAATTTTGAAACTATTGTTAAATATGGATAAAAAAAAAATTGCCACTTGATCTTTATAACTTTTGAAAAATATGCATACATATGTTCAAATTCTATCAATAAAATTCTAAAACATTAGATAATTATGGACTTTGTAGAGACTCTTATAGGAGTTTTAGCTATGTTTTTCCAAGTTTGCACATGCTTTCTAAAAAGTTAGATCGGATACATGTGCATATATTTTTAAAAAATAATGATCTCTCCATAAACTCATCCACTCATTCATAATAAACCATATATGTGCATTCAGGGTGAGCCTATAATCCTTTGTACCCTTTATCTTATTGTACTCTACAAGAATGGATATATCTTCAGTAGATGTTAAGCGTTTCAAGACAAGTTTCGAGTACAATTTTCCAGAATTTATTCCTATAGGTTAGCATATGGATACAATGTCTCCATATCTATACCCATCCAAAAACCTATAACATAAGTTATACAAGATATAGATTTTACAATACTTTATATCGACCCAATAAAAATTACTAAGTTATAAAATTAATTTAAAATGTATTACCTTTCTATCTCTTAAATTCTATGTTTTACAAAAAAAAAAAAAAATAGAATAGAATAAACATATATTAGATGCTGCACAAAGATGAGTAATGTGAGAATATATTCCATAATGTATGTAAAGTGGAGAGCAATTTGTGTGCACAATGATTATAGATAATGGAAGCTACATGAATGTTGCATCTATGAGTATGGTGGAAAAGTTAAATCTGTACACCACTTCTCATCTAAGGCCATACAAACTAGATTAACTTCATGAGAAGGATATCCTAAATGTTACAAAGTAGGTCATTGTATTGATCTTTATAGGCATGTATCAAGATGAAGTGCTATGCAATGTATTACCAATGTGCACTTCATACATACTACTAGGACGGTCATGGATGCTTGACCAAGGAGTTATCTATGATGGGTTCAAGAACACGTGTACATTTGAGCATAAGGGAAGAAGATCACCCTAACACCTCTAATCCCTAACTAGGTAAAAAATATGTAAGTATAGTTAAGCTCAGCTCAGTAGAAGAAAAGTCGTATAATGTCTCGAGCTGAATTGATGCAAGAATTAAGTTTAGATACCTTGAGATTCCCATTAGTCCAAAAGCTATTGGAGATGAAGGGGTAAGGGACAAAGTTACCAACTGAAGTATAAAAGATAATTGATGAGTTTATGAACTTATTCCACAACAAGCCACCAAAGGGATTGCCTCGCATTCAAGGTATTGAACATGCCATCAATCTACAACCAGGAGTCGCCCTGCCAAACAAGCCAACATATAAATTAAATCTTGAGGAAGTTGCCGAGCTCTAAAGATAAGTTGATGATTTGATTGAAAGAAGCTATGTTTGCAAGAGTTTAAGTCCATACCCCCCCACCCTTTCTTACGTCAAAGAAGGATTGTTGACAAAGGATGTGTGTTGAAAACTGCTATCAACGAAATTACTATTATGTGTAGGTATTTGATCCTTAGGCTAACAACATGTTTTCAAATATTGATTTGAAGTCAAACTGCCATTAGATCAGAATGCAACTTGGAGATGAATATAAGATTGTGTTTAAGACAAGGCATAGATTATATGAATAGATGATGATGCCTTTCGGTCTTTACAATGCCTCAAGCACATTCATGAAGCTAATGAACCATGTACTCCATGATCTGATTGAGAAATTATCTATTTTGATGACATACGAATTACAGTCCTAAAATGGAGAGCCACTGTGAGCATATCTCAATTGTTTTCACCATGCTTCAAGCTAAGTAGTTATTTAGAAATTTGAAGAAGTATGACTTTTGCCAGCTTGAGGTGGTCTTTCTCAATTTTGTAATGAGTGGAAATGGATTAAGGGTTGATGAAAAAAATGTCCAAGCTATCTTAGAATGGCTAGCATTGACCTATTATGTCAACGTCTAAGCTTCCACGAATTAGCTTTATTACCGATGCTTCATTAAGGACTTACAATATCATTATAACTCCCTTAACCGAGCTAACAAAGAACATAAAGTTCTAATGGGGAGCAAAAGAGTGGAGTTATGAAGAGGTGAAGGAAAACCTCACTTTTGCCCCATTCGTGCTCTCTCGATCTTGCTAATAAAGGAAGGTTGAGCTATTGCCTACTTTAATGAGAAGTTGAGAGGTATCGCCCACAATTATTCGATTTATGACAAAGAATTCTACTCCTTAATCTGAGCTTTAATTGTTTGGTAACACCACCTATTGCCCAAACAATTTGTCATATACATAGATTATGAGTTATTAAGGTATATCAAGAGTCATCCGAAGTTATGAAAGAGACAACCTCAATGGGTCGAGTTCATTAAAGGGCTTTCATATGTAATGAAGTACAAGAGAGGGGTGACCAATGTAGCCGTCATTGCACTATCTCAAAAATACTCCCTCTTAACCTACTTATAGACTGTGCTACTCAAATTTCAAGTCATCAAAGGATTGTATGCAAAGGACTCATACCTTAGCCCTATTGTGGTGAGTTGTTCTGAAGGCGCATTGTAGACGACTACTTTATAGAGGACAAATACCTATTCAAAGGCGGAAAGTTGTGTATCGCAACCAACTCTATATGGGAATTATAGGTGCATGAGGTGCATGGAGAAGGACTATACGGCCATTTGACAAAAAGAAGACATACGAGATGTTAAAGTTAAGATTCTTTTAGCTAAGGAGGATGAAAGATGTACATAATGTGTTAGAGAGATATGTTGTGTGCAAGAAGGCCAAATGTTAAGGTGAACAAGGCTAGTACCTATGTAGATTTCATCCTTGATTTGCTAAAGACATCACATCTAAAGCACTCCATCATGGTTGTAGTGGATAAGTTCAACAAGATCGCACACTTTATCTCATGCCAAAATTCAAACAATGCTGTTCACATTACTTCTTTGTTTTTGCAAAAGGTCTTCAAACTCCACAGTATGCTAAAAACCATTATCTGTAACAAGGATCTAAACATCTTAAACTACTTCTAAAAGACCCTACAAAAACACCTCAAAACAAATCTTCTATTTAGCACTATTTAGCATTTCATGCCATCCTTAAACATCTAGACAAACCGAGGTCATCAAATGAACACTTGGTTTATTAATCCAAGTTGCAGTAAGAAAGAACTTAGTTGGTCAAGATTCATGCCTACCTATAGTAGAATTTGTTTACAATAGATTGGCACATAGTAATGTGAACCAAAGCCAAGAGCAGACAAGACCAATCGTAGGGATAGGTTTAAACTTGTCGAAAGCTTGAAATGAGTAATGGGATGGTCGCAGAAGAATAGAAAAGGTACGATAAGCAAACCCACAAACAGCTCTAAAGGATATAACGTACCAATGGAATTTTTAAGAACTCATGGCATAACTTGATAGGACACACAAGTTGATATAGTGAGGTTACTCGCTATCTAACCTTACTTAAAAGTTAGGATAAGAGTGAAGGAACAAACAAGCTAACGAAAGCAATGTTCATAAAGAGAAATGATTCGGTGTAAGTAATGATGATAAGATGATGTGTAGCTATATGTACAGTGGGTATCTATACCGAAGAAATTAGGACAACTTGCCTAAAAATAGAAAAGATAAAAAGGATATTGTCCAAAAGAAGTAATAGACAAAGAATACAAAAAGATAAAAATGAATATTCAAAAAAAAGTAATTATTAAGTACAATAGATTCTTCAAGATGGCTTAGATATGTAGCAGCAACGTATTAGCGATGCCCTTGGTAGATGTAAATAAAATAGTACAATCAGAATGAGTAGCCAAACAGGGGTACTGAGCAAATGTGAACTTATCACAAGAGGAGTGGCTAAGGACTCGTACAAGATCTCTCAACCTCTCCATATCAATGTTGCCAAAGGGTCAGTTTGCAAGCAAAGCATTCGTCGAGCCAGCACATAATTTTCGAGAGATGTAAAGTCACTCGATGCGACATAAGGAATTAGTTAGTAGCAAGGAGCAGTTCAACCTTGGTAGGGGTCGTCTAGAGTAGGAGGATTCGTCTCATTAGTCTTTCTAATCTTTGGGCTCAACTATGGGTTAAAAATCCAATACTTCGATTCCTATCATTCCCTCCTAATTAAATTGGATTTGAGATCAAATCCAATTGGTCCTCGTTCAGTGTTCCATCAGAATGATGGGAACTAAGGTTGGCAATGTTGAAAGTTGACCTTTTGGAAAATTTTGATGGGGCCTTTAGCTCGAGCAAACAACTTGTTATTTCTCCTATTTAGGAACCTCTTCTTACTCAAGTGTAACCACACTAGGTCTCCAAGTTGAAACTGTCTTAACTTCCTCCCCTTAGCTCTTTCTCACATTTTCTTAGCGACTTCATCTATCTACTAAGTAACTTTCTTATAAATGTATTATAGGGACTAAGCTCAAGCTCTTGCGTCGGGGCCCTCTTGTTCGGATATAGGTATAGGCGCATGATGAAGGTGCAACTTAGGATTAAAGTAATAGACAACTTCAAAGGAGGTTTGCTTGGTAATGTCATGTACTGTATGATTGTAAACGAATTTTACCACAGGTAAATAGACTTCCCAATTAGTTAAGTTTTTGCTTACTGTAACTCGAAACAATGATCTCAAAGTACGATTAACCACCTCTATCTAGCCATTAATTTGAGAGGTGATAGGAAGTCCTATGTAGTAGTCTGATCCCCATTCGATGCCATAAGGTTCTCCAAAAATGACTTAAGAACTTGGATCTCTGTCTAAGACCATACGTCTAGGCACGCCATACAACTGAATAATTTCCTACCCAAAAAAAAAAAAGAAGCAATAATCGAAATATCATTAATCTTATAACAGGGCAAAAAGTGTGTCATTTTACTGAATCTATCTACAACGACCATTACTAAATCTTTGCCTCAGGCAATTCCTAGTAATCTGAGGACAAAGTCTATGCTCAACTCAATCCAAAGACAAAGTCTATACTCAACTCAGTCCAAGGCATTACTTTCCCTCAACTCAGGTCTAGGCGGGATAAGCAAAGGCATTACTTTCCCTTACTTGGGTAGACATTTGGCCCTCTTGTACACAACATAGCCCTCAACAATTCAGTGCACATTTCACCTTATTCTTAGCCAAAAGAATTGCCCATTCAGTAGCTCATATGTTCTTCTCTCCCTAAAATGTCCAAAGAGTTCTCAACTATGAGTTTTCCTAATAAGCAACTCTCTTATTGAACAGGTCGATATGCATAACTTTCCATTTCAAAACAAATAACCATCTTCCACATGACAATCATCTACTACTCTCCCATCAGCACAATGCTTAAGTACAGCTTTGAAATGCGGCTCTTGAGAATACTACTCTTTGATACTTATAAACCTAAACATTTTGGTTTATAGTTCAGTTAAGAGTACATGTCTTCATAATAGAGCATCTACAAGTACGTTGCTCTTCCCTTGTTTATACATAATCACAAAATTTAATCTCTCAAGGAATTCCATCCACCTTGCTTGCCACTTCGATAATTTGGTCCAACTTCAAAAGTACCTCAAAGACTCATGCTCAGTATAGATGATAAACTCTCTCGACAATAGGTAACACTACTACACTAAGAGCACTTAGATAAAAGCTAAGAGTTCTTTATTGTATACAGAGTGGTTCAATTAAGGTCCTCTGAGCTTTTTGCTATGGTAAGCAATTAGTCGGCCTTTTTACATTAACACAGCACCTATACCAGTGCCTGACGCGTCATACTCCAACTCAAGTATCTTCTCAAAGTTAGGTAAAGCTAATACAAGTACGAAAGTCAATCTTTCCTCTACTTTGGAAAAACTTCTTTCCTCTTATTCTCCTCATTTAAATTCAATGTTTTTCTTTGTTAGCTCGATAAGGGGTGCAGCTATGGTATTGAAATTCCTAATAAATCTTCTATAAAAAGATGCCATTCCATGGAAACGTCTCACCTTGACACAAGTGATCGAAGTTGGCCACTTGAAAATTGCTCAAATCTTCTCAACATCCATTCATAGGCCTCCTCTACCTACTATATAGCTCAGAAATATTACTTCCTCCTAGTAGAAACAACACTTCTTTAGATTGCTGAATAAACCCTTGACTTAGAGTACATTTAATACGGTATGAAGATTATCACAATGATTCAACATATTGCCACTGTATACTAGGATGTCATCAAAGTACACCATAACACACTTTTCGATCATATCTCTCAACACGAGGTTCGTCGATTATATAAAAGTGCTTGGGGTATTTAACAAGCCAAATGGCATTATCGCTCATAAAGTCCATGCCAAGTTTTAAAAGTAGTCTTCCATTCGTTTGCCAACCTCATTCAAATCTGATGATAGCTAAACTTCAAATCAATCTTGCTAAAAACCTTAGCTCCACTCAGTTCATCTAACATGTCAGTCAACCTAAGGATAGGATACCAGTATTTAATGGTGATCTTCACAACTCGACTATCAACATACATTCTCCAAGTATTATCCTTTTTCGACACTAAGAGCGCTGGAACAACATAAGGACTTAGACTCTCCCTCAATACCCTTTCTCTAGTAGTTTATTGACTTATCATTAGAGCTCAACAGCTTATTCAAAATTCATCTAATAAGCTGGTTTGTTTGGCAAGGCAATACCGAGAATCAAGTTAATGCAGTACTCAATGCCTCTTAACAGTGGCAAATCTTTCTACAATTGTTCTGGGAATAAGTCAATATATCCATCCAATAGCTCCTTAACTCTCTAGGATAGTTCACCCTATTCCTTCAACTCTAATAATCTTCTAACTAACAAGAAGGTCAGTACATCGACTTTAATACCCTCTCAAAGTTTGGCTCTGCTTAGCACCAAAGCTTTCTTTGATCTGTGGCAAGTTTAGCTTGTAAATCACTAACTTAGCTCGGCATCATGGGGTTCAACGTAATCTTCCTCCCATTTTTCTCAAGTACATATGTATTCCTACATCTATCATGGATAACTCTTCGATCATAGAGTCATGGTCGACCTAGCAATATATGTAAGGTACGCATGGGTAACACATTACAAAAAAATTTTTTGAAATAATTCCCAATTGAGATCGGCAGCAATACTTGCCGTGTAACATTTAGTGCTCCTTTCTCATTCAGCCAGTGCAACTTGTATGGTTTCGAATGTGTAATAGTCAGTAACTTCAGCTTTTTTATTAGGTTGGTAAATACCACATAGGTGCAACTCCCACCATCCACTATGAGCGCACATACCTAATCATTTATGTTGCAAGTGATGTGAAACAAATTCTCTCTTTGCACCTAGTCGTATGAGGGTTCCAAACTCATTGTACATCGGACAACTAAGATTAATTGATCTAAATCCTTGGAAAAAACATCCTCCTCAACCAGTTCATTCTCCTAAGTGGTCTCTTTCTCAAGAATAGTCTCTTCCTCAGGTTCCTCGTCAATACTATCTACTTCAAGCTTCAAGACATCTCTCTTAATGACCATAATTCATCAGTTCGGATACTGAGTAGCTATATGTCCAAACCCTTGGCATTTCAAACATTTGATATAGCTCTTCTTCCTTCCAAATCCTTATCCTTTCTCATATGTTCGAGTTAACACATCCCTATAAAATCAGCCCTTTTTTTCGGCTCAGACATCTACCTTTCTAGTCAACTCGGTACTTGATTGGGTTTAGTAACTTCCCTATCGAGGTTAGCTTAACTGACCAGATCGACTCATCGAGGGTTGGGTTGGCATTCTACTCCTCTATCTTTCCACTTGCTAAACTATTCATATAACTTCATCACTTATGGCAAATTGCTAAAATTCCATAATGTCTTGAATATCACTCCTTAATCTAGTGAGGAATTTAGATATTGTCCATACTAATGGTTTATCGAGTTCACAGCAAATCATAAGCATTTGGAATTCTTTGATATACTCATCAACAGTTCGACCTCCTTGCCATAGCTCTTAAAGTCGAGTAAAAATATCTTATAAATAGGTATTTGACACAAACATATTTTAGAGTATCTTCTTCATTTCAAGCTAGATATTGACCTCTCTATATCATTCTCATCTTCTCATAATCTAAAAGTTTTTCTACCACATGACCGCATATCTTGAGAACTCAATAACAACAATTCTCACCTTCTCTCAGTCTTCATATTAGTAATAACCAAAAACCCATTCAACCTTTTTCTTCCAATCTAAATAATCATCTGTACTCCTAGAACCGTCAAAGCTCGAAATCTAAGGCTTTACATGGTCAACAACTCAAGGTGCCCTAACTCGCTCTTCTTCTTCTTCTTCATACTCCCCTTCTTCTACATCATCCATATCTCCCGAGTCAATCATTCTTCTCACTCATTCGCCTACTCCTCCGCCTTGATAACTTGTCAAGCTAGATTCTAACCTCCAATAGGTCAAGCAACTTCTGAGGTATTCTGTATGATCTCAGCGAGTTGATAGGCTATCACATGAATAACTCTAGTTAACTCAATTAGGAGGTTAGTCACCTCATCAAGTCTCTCATCTATACTTTTAGGGAGTACTTTGGGATTGTCGACTATGGTGAACAACACCACTATTATCATCTTTAACACTAGCATTAACACTCGAGTCTATCATTTTCCTCAGCAAATTCAATTTCAATCTTCAAGTCTGAGCTACAATTGACACTAATCATCTGAGTCTAACAACACAACACACTCTTCACACTAACGGTCAATTATGTTGTAATACAGTAACAAGACTAACAAAGAAATTACTAACATAGAACTTGCTTTGGTTTCAAATGTTCGAAACAAAGCAAAATAAAGTAAACACGAAAACAATCACTTCCACTCTCTTACTAAAACAATTCCACAAAACCTCTACACTTCAATACACCACTACTAAATTTCTTAAGGGCCATAGCAAGCTAATGCGAGCAACTAAATTTCCCAAGACTATAATGCACAATGTACGATATTATCTTATGCACTTTCTCTAGAATTAGGCCACTATTCCAATTGTTCCAAGAGTAAAGGGGCTTGTATCATACCTTTAAGGCAGGCCACATCACATGATAAATCAATTACCATGGACAAAAATAATTAATATGATGGGAACAAAGTTTACCCTAGCTGGAAGAGACCAAATGCAAATTAATTCAGGTATATGGAACACTAAAACAAGCATACAAAGAATTTCCAATTGCAAAAATGCATCTTTTAATAAACATAAAAATCTTTTGTAAGGGATAATAAGTAGCTTGCTTAAGATGTGATGAAAAACAAGCCATAACCTTAACTTCCACCAGTTCCATTTCAATTATATGTAGACAAATGAATCGGCATAGTTTCATTTAATCGAATCTTCAACTACTACTTCATGTGCTAGCTGAAACGATTTAGCATTGAGATAACAATTCCAATAGATGAAAATGAAAAAGGTTAACAATGGTAGATGTCGAGATAAGATCTAAACTCTATGATTCCAAAAAAAGTAGCATAAAAGAAGAATTCCCTATAACAGCAAGTACAAAAAGGTAAGGAGACATGGGATCCCAAACCCTTTGATGAAGGAAAAAAAATAAAAAAAGGATCTACACTCACCATTTAGATTGATCAAGAACATAGGAGATGATGTACACCATACTCCACTTTATGTAAATAGGAGGAAAAGAGAGATGGAAGATTTCCATTACCATTAGAGATACAAAACTCAACCATTTATGTTTCGCAATCGATGTCATGATCATTTCTAAGGGAGAAAAGTGCTCTATAGAGTTTATAAATAAGGATTAGAAGAGTTTCATGTGGTTTCAAGCTTGAAAGCGAATCCATTTGGTCCATCAATTTTGATTCTTTTTGGTGTCTTTCCAATATCTACTCGAATTTTGTATTTGATAATAATAAAATACTAGAAAAATGGGATATAATTACATATATAACACTATTCTAAATATTAAGTACTCAACAAATCCTATATATTTGAATTTTTCAATTCTTTACTCAAATACTACTTTTTAATGCATAAAATATATTTTTTAAAATCTTTTCTTTTAAAAGTGCCTAAATTTTCACTTTCCAATTTTTATACTCTAATTATCACATTCATCATAATTATAAATTAAAAATAGTTAAAATAATTTTCCAAATACTAAATTTCAAACATATACAAATAAAATATAAGAAACGAAATCAAAGCTATTTTGTGGTTCGAGGTTAGGACGCCACCTCATATCTCTTCAAGTTTATTAGTATTATACAATTTTCATTCTACCAAAAGTATCTTGAGGAAAATTGAAACCAATAGCACATATGATTGTTGTGCATCAATCGGGACAATAACCTTTGGCCAAGTCGAGCAAGAAAAGAGTATTTTTGGAATATATCAGCCCCTAGTGATGCTTCATGGGCATGGAGGAAAATATTGCAAGCTAAACCCTTGGCTCGTAAATTGCTAAAATGGAGAGTGGGAAATGGCAATTTAATATCATTTAGGCATGATGATTAGCATTCGAGAGGACCCTTATTGGAGCGGTTGGGTGAAAGAGCAAGTATGGTGTTGGGTGGCCGAAATACACTAAACTTAGCGCCTTCATTAGTGGCAACGAATGGAATTGGCCTAGGAGTAGGTTATGGCATCAAATATTGGCTATGGTGGGTCAAATCAAGCCAGATTCTAGCATGTGCGATAACCTCATAAGGAAAGATTTAAACGCAAAAGAGTTGTCAAATAAGGATGCCTATTTTGCTACTAGAGAGAAGACTCCGGCTGTTCCTTGGGTTAACTCAGTTTGGAACAAGAAAACCCCCCCTTGAACCATGCCTTTATCCTATGGATGAGGTTCAACATAAGCTTTTCACTGAATAAACTTACTCAATGGGGTATTATAACTGAGAACAGGTGCTTCGAATGTCGACTGAAAGAGGAAAATCATGATAACCTCTTTTTGAGGTGTCATTTTTTTAAGGACTTATGGAGGAGAATTGAAAAGGCTCTCTTATGGACTCGAGCACAACAATCATCCTAGAAAAGATATGCTATCCAAACTACTGCACAACTCATCCGTGCGATAAACTCATATGGAAGAAAACAATTGTGTTTGCTGTGGGATGCTACTAAATTTGGAAGGAAAGGAACCAGCGACAAATTAGTGAAGTGGCAAATCCATCGACTTTACTAATTAGAACTGTTTTGTCTTGTATTTTATAATTGCTATGGGACTCTATCGTTTGGTTGACTGGAGAACAATAGAGCTTTTGGCCATTTTATCGAGTTAGATATCCTTTTATCTATAGATATCTAGTTCGATATTATTTTCTTTTGAGCAATTATATATACCTTTTTTTATCACCTTACCAAGAAAAGAAAAAAAAGAAATTACTTGTAAAGGGAAAGGATATGCTATCTACAAGAACAAAAGAGGGAGAAGTAGCATCAAACACTGGCATCCTCCGAATTTGGTTATAGGTATTGTCAACTTGAAGTCAAAAACCCGTGCTACCCTCAAAGTCTTTTGTGCATGAACAAAATTGGTGTATCAACACTTTCTCTTACCAACTTTGCAAGAAACCTCAAAAATTTCTCCAGTTTAATTCATCCATAGCTTATCCATTATTTACCATTGAACAAAGAAAAAATATTTTCATAGACTTATTTGTTAATTGTTAGCAGCACTTCAGCAAAAAAAAAAAAAAAAAAAAGGAACTCAAGCAGCCTAAGCAGCTCCAGAACAGGAACACTACCTGCTGAAGGGATGCTTGTATGGTCAGAAGCTTCAAAAGAATCATCAAATTTTGTGTACGAGTGCATGTGTGCATGTGTATGGGCATGTGTGTCGTGGGTATAAGAGATTACAAATTAAAACCGCTCTTATACTCTTTGGTACCTCATGAAGGTACAAAATAATGTTATCTTAAACCTAATAAATCCATTTGAATACTAGGGAAACATGAAAGTTGCAAGACTTACAGATAAGACAATGCATGAATGAATGCGAATCATCTGCTAAGAAACCAATCTCATCAATCAACACATGATAATGAGCAAGCCTAAGACTGCAAAGGACTAAAAAGGGATACGAAAAGATCACACATACTCCATGCTTTGCTTAGTGACTTAAGGTTCACTATACAGAAAGGATTATTTCACGCTCCACGACAGGGAGATTCTAGATTGCTAAAACCCTTGCGAAGAAAGTAATGGAAACCCACCTAGACCCACAAACTAAATCGTCCGAATGATGAAAATCAGAATTCAAACATCAATTATTCCTCCTGGATAATCTAGTGGTAGGGCTAGTTCATTGCATTTTTCCCAAAAAGATGAACGGAACAAACAAAAATCATTTTCTTAATCAACCTGCTTAAAGAGAAATTGAAAGAAATCAACAAAAAGTTGCAATTAAAAATGAAATATCTGAGTATCTACTGCTCAGAGCTGCTGCTATGCCCAAGTACAGAGAAATTCAAAGTGAGGTTTACCAAAATAAGAAAATGAATAACAACATTCCTGCACAGTTCTTGGATGCACAATGTTTAAGTCCACCACCGTCCCAAAGTGGATGGGAGGAGAAAAACATATGTAGGAATAGCATGTAAGTCTACGAAGTTTGAATAAGTAATAAATTGGTTGGACAAAAACATACTGACCAGTGGGAACATTTTCAGAGGCATCCGCTCGAAAAGTGTTAATATGGTGTTTCTTTTGAGCTACAATCAACATGAACATGGGACCGTATCTCTACTAGATCTTGATAGGCCTGATATATAAATGAGAAAGGGCAATCAAACACTAAGCAAGAAAATTTCGTAAATCTCGAAGCATTTAGTCAGAAGACGAGATAATAGCAGGAATCGACTCAAATGTCAAATGCACCGACTTGCCATCAAACTAGTTCTGTTTCAACTACAGCACAAGGGAATTGCCCCTCCATCTGGCACCTATGAAGTATCTACTACCACATTGATGCATCAAAGAAGATTAATGAACAAAGGGGAGACAAACATGGTGAATTCACACATGCTATCTACAGAAAGGAAAAGTATAATTCATTAGTTCTCTATCGTGTAGCTTAAGCGTCCAAAATCAAAACTTTGCTTCCCTTTACATGACCAAAAGAAATAGTTTACATTTGAGTAGCATTTACATGATTCCTATGGATTACTCGTCAAAATCGCTATTTACTATTTTCCTATCATTAAATAGGATACTTCATGTAGAAATTATTTAGACGTAACACCTGAAAATTTAAAACATTTATAGAATCAATCCACATAAGTTTAGATTTAGCTATAGCTACCCAAAAGTTGGTTAAAATGACCTTATAAATTTCATTTTTGAAACAAAATATTAAAACATTACAATAGCCTAAAAGAATAAAATTAACTTACTCGTTAGTAAAATTTCTGAAAATTTCAAAGAATGACTCAAAAATAGAAGAAGATCTTAGAATTAAATTAAATAAATAATAAGAGCAATAAGTGAAATGAAAAATAATAAATATATATTTTATATAATAAAATAAAACAATAGTAACAAAATATATTGAATTAATAGGAGCCGTAGAACCTACACTAGAAGCCTCTACTTGAAAAAAAATTAACTTAAGTAACTAAATATAATAAAATAAGATGAACAACTTCCTTAATAAGCTAATAAACTTGGTTTAGTGTAAACCTTATAAATTTATTGATTATAATCCTAAATTGGACCTAAGTGCTATAGAGAACTTAATGAGTCGATAAGACCGAATAAGATAAAAATTTTATTAAATTATAAAATTGAATATATTGTAAATAATAAAAACCTTAAAATCTTAGTTGAAATCTTAATCGCATACAAAAACCCTAAACTCTATAAATGCGTAAATAACAAAAACCTTAAAATTATATCTCTAAGCTTATAAATTAAATAAATTTACCCTAATGATGATAAAACCCTAATAAAACACTATTAACACACGTAATCATGTAAAATTAGTAACGAACGCATTGAGATAACTATTAAATATTATAAACATATCGAATAATAATTTAATTAATAAATTTTATAAAATTTCAAATATTATTTCGTAATTAATAAATTTATAATTTTTATATTTAGAAAAATCTAATTTTTCTTATTTTTCCTTTTTCCTTCTTTTCTCTTTCTTTTTCCTTTTCATTTTTCTTCTCTAATTTTTCCTCCTTACCACATTGAAGTTCCAAACTTGTTCAGTTGCCACTTGTTATGTTTAATTCATCATGTGTTAATTATATATACAGAACAAGAGCATCAACTAAGCTCATTATCAAATCACTTTATCACTATCTTGCTTTTTCTTTTTCTTTTTCTTTTTCTTTTCTTTTATTCATTTTATTTTTCTCTCTCTCCTTGCTAATCCTATGCTAACTAGAAGCTACACTTATTATTTTGTTTTTTCTTTTTTTTCATTTCCAAAACATAAAGACAAGACCCATACATATATTTCCTATTCCAAATCAAGAAAAACCCCTTGCCCTTTCTCTTTCACTTTGGATTTTTCTTCTACTTATTTCAAAAACCAAGAAGAGGAAGAAGCTTTTCAATCAATTACTCATCAAATTACTAAAAGAAGTAGATAAGTAGTATGTATATTATATTTATTTTGTAATAACCATTCATATTACTCTTTCAAATACATGAATTTTGTAGAATCTTATGTATCTTAAAAGTATGTAATTAATTTACATGTATTCTATTATTTTTGCAAGAAAAGTCTATATACATGTACTCAAAAGTATGTAAAATTAGCGTTCCTTTATATTTATGTATTCATATAAGTATAAATACTTAAGTATAATTATATGTATATATATATATATATATTATAATTTATTATACAAGTATTTGGTATAGAGGGATTTATGTATATGTATATATGTGTATATAGTATGTATATTATTTTCTTGATAGACATGTATATATGTATATGTGGCCAGTTATGTATGTGTGTATAAAGTGTAAAAATATAAGTATAACATATGTATAAGTATTGTATATGTATGTACACATGTATGTATGGCACATATAGTATATCTAGGGGTATATTGTAAAATTACATATGTATATATGTATAAATAAATTGAGGGAAACTAATTATATATATGTATAAAAATACGTATATTAATGGTATAGTATGTATAAGTATATAACTAGACTTAAATAGTATATGTGTACTATACTAATACTAAATTATTAAATAAATAAGATAATACATATATAAGTGCATATGCCGTAAGTTTTAAAGAAAAAGGAAAATAGAGTAATTTGCAAAATTTAATAAAATATAATTATATACATATGAAGTAAAATACAAAATAGGAAAAAATTGAAAAATATATAAAATTCATAGAAATGACACATAGAATACTCCCATACTGCCATGTCAGCACATAACAATTTTTATTTAAATTCGTAATTAAAAATAACAATTAGAAAATTATTAAAATAGAAAAAGTGAATTAAATATGTATTAAACCTTAAAAATAGCAAAATAAGTAAATTATGATAAAATAGACTTAAAAATAAGAAAATTATAAAATATAAAATTGAAATATTTATTAAATCATAAATATATAAAGAAAAGCTTAAAATAATAATTTATAATTATTTAAGTCAAAATAATAAAATTCGTAATATTTTTTAAACCACCATAAAAAATACGGATTACAATATTCAAAACGAACCTCGCTACAAGAAAATACTTTCGAAAACAATAAAGATGCATTATAAGTTCATAAAAATCAAAACTAAAATGAAAAAATTCTATGCGATTAATGAAAAGGCTCAAGCCGAGGAATTTATATGAATAGATAGCTAATTTAGATAATTAATATCAAATACATGAATATTTTAGCTATTTCATTCAAACACTTACTATTCTTCATATTCCCTAAATATTAAGTAATCACGAGATCGAGACTAATCTACCAGTAAATTATAACAATCCCTAACATCGTTTTTGGTTGAGTGAGTACTTGTAACGATTCTATACATGTTTGTATGTATAATTAGTGAATATTAATTGTTATTAATAATTGAATGTTATGTGGAGTTGGGTTATACATATATATAATACTATTTGTCAATTATGAAATTACTTTAAAATATAATAATGTACTATTTATTGTATAATAAATCCAATAGGAATTGATTTGTTTATGATTCCGATTGATCATACAATAATTGCATCTAATGATATTAGACTTGAACTAACTAAATCGAAACATACATAAACATATATTGCATAAGTAATTACAATTGTCACATCTCACAGAGGTAGCAAGAAACTATACAAGGGTTGATAAATTATGATTATAGAGTTTCAGTATGATGTACACGTATGACATGACCTTACTTTAGCTCGCGGAAACACTAGGCGTTGGAGACACTAACTACTTGACTAAAGATTAAGTCCAAAGGCCTATGTTTAAGGATGAGTATAGACTGCGAAAAGTTACTCACAATTATACTTAAAATTTAGTTTTAATTAAAACTAAAAATGAATATACAATTTCATTTTTTAATATAAAAAGTGAAGTTTCGTAGTTATAATAGTTTAAGTATGATACTCAGATCTGATTAGTACTATATATACTCCAACCTTGACTTCAGAGAGCATTAAATCTTAATTGCATATAATTCCTAGTCACTTGTATATATTTATATAGCATTCTGCATGTTCATACATTCATATATTTGAAATTAATCGTTGAATAACTTGTTTGTTGTATAGTTGAGAAATGTCTCATTAAGCTATTTAGCTTACAGTCCTACAAATTATTTGTGCAAGAGGATAATTTCTGTTACTGTAGCTAATTCTTAGAAACTTATTATATGACACTATATATTATTATATAATATTAATTTCCTCAATACTATGTTTAAAGACCTCATGTATGTATTATATATATTTAATAATTATAGTTTAAAATCCATGTTATTATAACTATATTGTAATATTGCTTACGCTTGCATAACTCTTAGGTTATTAGTTATAATAGTAGTTTTGTATATCATATAAAAAGTTATCAATTGGAAGGATAATCAATCTACAGTCCTTTGTACAATATACGACACCTATTACGATTAAACCATCCTTCGGGTCGAACATTTTGTATAAAAACAAGGGGTTTTGCTATTGGTTTTAGTTAAATACCATCGACAAATCCATAGTTTTAGGAGACAATAATGTCACTACGCATAAGAAGCCTAAATTACATTACACTTATCCTACAAGCACTCAAAATTACTCCACTACTCTATATCTATAAATACCCTTTCCCTTAGTCATTTTAGACTCTTTATAGTTCTAATGAATTTTTAGAAAATTGAGAAAAATTAAGTGCTGATCTACGAAGTTAGAGTTCTTAAACTTAGGTGCAACCTAACCACAAGTAGCTAACACCACTAAGACCCTCAAGCAATGCCCTACTTGGCTCATAAACCTTCCCTAGTCATTAGTGGTTAAAGCTTCTACTACTGATGAGTCTAATTTTTTACTTGATTTTCAAAAATTCATAAAAATTATTAAATCTTGTCTAAAAATTCTTACAAAAATTATTCTGACATTATTTTGAGCATACTTTCATACAAAATTGTTACTTTTGTAAAATTCATTCATTTATTATATCACTATTAAGAAAAGGGACGTTTAGAACCAAAATTCATGTCGATTTTTAGAAACTTAAACGACATAGTTTCTCTACAAAAATTTTCTATAAAGACCCTATATTATATATAAAATTGCTATATAAAAAGTTTCACTAAAACTTATTGTTTTATTTAGGTTAATTTTTCATTTATGAAAAACCCATAAGTTAGAATTTACAAGAAATTCACTATTTTTTTAATATATTTTGTTTAAGTCCGACCACCGAACATTATTTAAGTTAATATTTGTTACATGCAAAATATTGATCTTGATTTTAAGGGAAAATGTTGAGTATATTAAAGGGATGGCTTTTTCAAAGCCAAATTCTATGATTTTTTGCTTAAATTACAAATGTTAATCTTTATTAAGTGAGTAAATTAACTATTTTTTGGTTAAAAATTCAAATAATCAGTAGTAAATACAATGTATATGCTATTGTACATGCTTAGTTTTTGTCATTAAACTATATTTTCTAGGTTAAATTTATGAAATTTAAGTCTTTAGATTGACTAGATTGATTAAACAAGGAAACCGCCCCATTTAGTAAAGTTCAAGATCATGTGTGTGTGTATAAAAAGCTTCCTAAACCTTGCAAGCTATTAAGAGTGAAGTTTTAATTTCATTAAACCTAAGTAAAGTAAAAGGAAGTGTGAATTAAGTAAATCTAGCAGTTGTAAAAAGTTTTGTAGAAGCTTTCTTGACTAAGGTAACCTTAGACTATCACGATAGAAACTTCAATGGAAGGTTCTCTGAAAAGGAACTATACCCAAAACCTTAGTAAAAAAATATAACTAAACCTTAAATTCTTATAAAAAATCATGTAAAATATCACCTAAGCATAGAGTCTAAATGGAGATATTAGTAAAAGGTCGAGCAGAAGGCACCAAAACCTTAAGATACTTATGTAGAAGGTTTCCTTAACTTATAGGAAGAAATAAAAGCTTAATACTCCTAACAAACATCTAATTAACATTAAAAGAATGTCAAGACTAATTTAAAAGTATAATGTTTAAGCCACCTTTATACTGAATTATATAATACTGAAATATGAATTATGACATAGAGGTTACTGAAAAAGGAGGAGCTGAAATCGATGCTTAATGGTATTTTGAAGTACTTTGCCATAAGTACTTAGAGACTGAAAGATATGTTGTTTATATTTGTTTATGCATATGTTGTTTATATTTGTTTATGAAGGTACAACGTATGTGATTGGAATCAGTCGTGCTAATGTTATAACTTTGCTACTTGTATTGTTTGCCTTGCTACATTTTGTTTTATATCTAAATATTAGAAAATTGTTTTACCATACTATAAATGGACTAACCTAAACTCAAATTAAAGCCTTAATCGGACACACATTTGAATCTACTAAGTAAAAGGCTATGATTTTCGACCAAATACTAACCCTTCGACAAGGCAATTGAAATGGCCTTCTCTTACCCTTAAGGTCGAACTAAGTGACAAAAAAAAAAAAATCACAGTAAAGTTGGAAGCATTAGGTTCGAAGAAAGTCTCAAGAGGAGCATACCTCTATTGCACAAGCTTGAGTTTAGTTAGAAAGCATCATGGTTGGAGAACACCTCTAATATGCAAAAACCCCTCCATCGAAGTTAAAATGAATGCAATTTTCTCTTACACTATGCTTCGGATAAAGGAAAGAAATTTGAAGGAAAGATATGAGAGGAATCGACAAAAAAAAAAGGGAAGGAAAGAAAGTGTGAACTTCCTAATTGCAATCACCCTTCCTCTTCTTTCCTTGACATTTCAAATGATTGTTCTAGAGATATTTTTGTAGAGTAGGCAAGGATAATTTGTTGGGGTAATGAATATCTTATTAGGCTTAGAGCTTTATTTCTCTCTATGTAATTTCTCCTATGACCCCCATGGATAACAACCCTTAAGCCCCATGAATCTAGTTTCATTTCTAGGGACATTACAAAATAGATGGTCATACTATAGATGACATAAAATCAAGATGCTCAAATCATCAATTGTATAATACAAAGGGTTGATTAAGCTGATGATGTTTAGGTCTCGATACGAGAATTGCTTGGATTGTGTTCATTTCTTTAAACTTCTTTAACCATAAATAAAAGCAAGCTTGAAATTACATCATCCAATCATCTTTAGCAACTTTAGTTTTACTATTACGCCTCATTATCTAATAAAAGACAACTTTAAATCTTAAACCTATGATGACTATATCTAAAAAAATTTCAAACGCTTCATATATATTGTACATATAAATTGAGCCATCTAACATAGATCCAATATTCTTCTCAAATAATATCCCATCCATGTTTCAATAAATCACATATTATTGTATAGAAACAATACATTAACAAATACATTTCGTAGACCTAAGGCATATCAACAAAGGATACAACACATACCTTGGATTAAGTGTTGCCTCTACCTTGGAAGCCAAATCCAGATCTAAAGCTAAATTTAGCTCATACATGACTCTTGAGTTCCAGCAACATATTAATCTCGCGACTCTACTAACTCTTCAAAAGTAACGTTCCACCACCATACAGTCATCTATGAATGAGAGCATCACTCAATTGCATCCAACTCATTCCGCTAACCCAATTCTTCCTAAAAAACTTGATCTCAATGATCCACCACCTCAGCCTATTCAAACACACAATAAATGGAGGCATTCACTTCTTTCTCATGCCGTAAGGCCTTTACACGACATAGGCGTCAACAGATATGTTTTATCTATTATTTTTGTTTCTTCCTTCTTTTGGTCATTATATTGATGTTATCACTGACTCATTATAAATTTTGTATATATATTATTTATTTGAAATACAATTTACTTTTCATCAGATATTGCAATTCAAGGCATTGTTTATTTATCTCAATTTTACAATTTGTAATTATTTTTTTTATATTCAACTCGTATGGTCATTGGATAATCATCTTGTGCATTTATTTCTTTCTTACTTGCTATATTTGTTGAGGTGTTCTATCGATTGTGATTTTATGTAATCGATTACTATATCAAACTTTCCATTCAGTTTGCAAGTTAATTAAAGGTTGAAAGAACATTATTTTATCATTTCGAACCAAAAGAAATTACTAGGTTTAATAGAATTTTAATTGAAAACGCATCTAATATATGTACCTTCAATTCAAATTCCATTAAGATAACCTATTGAAGGCACATATACTGAATGCACCTTCAATGTTAAAATTACTCACGATTGAAGATACATTTACTAGATACGCCTTCACTATACTATATTTATATATATATATATATATTTTTAAACAAGTCATTTTCTGTAATATTTTTCGAAAAAAAAGACCGTATTAGTATAAAACCTGCGATCAAGATGGGTTGACCATGAGCCAGCCAACACAAGTAGGTTAAATGAAGCAAATCAATTATTTATTTAAAAAGAAAAAGCCAAAGATAAGAGATAAAGAATAGAAAACTTGTAGTTGGCCAAACTTCTAACTTATAATAGCTTAAAAGTAAAAATAAAAATTACAAAGTAAAATATAAAAGTAAACTCTTTGAAAGACCCAAACCCTAACTCTCATAGGTCTTTCTCACACCATGTATAGATAGGTGGAAATATATAAAAATCAGGATAAAGCTAAGAAAAATCGGCATAAATTGAAGTACATTATGAACATGGCTGCAATGGAAATATGAGTAATTGGATAGAAATTGATGGAATTATTTTCACTTTGAAAGACTCTTTCTTTTTCTCCAAATATGGGAAGGAATTAAAGGAAATAGATAAAAAAAAAATATATATATATAGAAAATTACAAGAATAGTCATAACATATAAACTTTGATTTTAAATCTATATAAAGTATGCCTATCATAAAAAATTATAAAAATCACTCACTACATATTTATTTGCTCGATATTCAAATTATAAAGTAATCTTATTTATTTTATAAATGTTTTTTATAAATGTCATATTTTAAACGAAAATCATTTTTCTTTAACTACCTGATATGACGATTTCCATTTAACTACAGTTGTTTTCCATTAAATGCTCACCACTAATAGTGAGGATTATGGTTAAGTTGCAAATAAGACTAAAACCAACACCAAATTTTTATGTTTCGTTCATCGTTATAGGGATGTGATGCCAAAAGTTCTATTCCCATTAATATAATAGATATTGGGATCCGAGTTATTATTAGCAATGCACCAACGTTGTTGTAAGACACAAATTGGGCCGGCTAGTTTTGCGTCAACCCAGTCAGACCGATGCGATCAGGGTACCATGACCCAGCCAACACAAGCAAGTAATGAAGCAAATCATTTATTTATTTAAAAGGAAAAGGAAAAAGATAAGAGATAAAGAATAGAAAACTTATAGCTGGCCAAACTGCTAACTTATAATAGCCTAAAAGTAAAAATTAAAATTAAAAAGTAAAACGTAAAAGTAAACTCTCTAAAAGACTCCAACCCTAACTCTCATAGGTACTTCTTACACTGTTTTTGTTTGGATAGGGGGAAATATATAAAAATCAAGATAAAGCTAAGAAAAATTGGTGGAAATTGAAGTAAATTATGTACATTGTTGCAATGGAAATATGAGTAATTGGATAGAAATGGATGGAATTATTTTCACTTTGAAAGACTTTCTTTTTCTCCAAATATGGGAATTAAAGGAAATAGATAAAAAGTACAGAAAATTACAAAAATATTCATAATCATAACATGTGAATCCCATATAAAATTTGATTAAATTTATATAAAGTACGCCTATCAGAAGAAATTATAAAAATCGCTAACTGCATATTTATTCACTCGATATTCAAATTATAAACTAATCTATTTATTTTATAAATGCCATATTTTAAACAAAAATCATTGTTCTTCAACTACCTGATATATGACAGTTTCCATTCAACTACAGTTGTTTTCTATTAAATGCTTACGTACGACTAATAGTGAGGATTATGGTTAAGTTACAAATAAGACTAAAACCAACACTAAATTTTTATATTTTGTTCATGGGTTTAGGGATGCGACGCCAAAAGTTCAATTCTCATTAATATACTAGATACTCGGATCCGAGTTTTTGGTAGCAATGCACCAATGTTGTTGTAGGACTCAAATTGGGCCGGCTAGTTCAATTGAAACGGCCATAAAAATGGACTGATCCATTCTGACCCATGTGATCAAGGTGGGACGATCACAACTCAACCAACACAAGCAGGTCGAATGAAGCAAATCATTTGTTTATTTAAAAAAGATAAAAGATAAAAGATAAGAGATAAAGAATAGAACACTCACAGTTGGCCAAACTTCTAACTTATAATAGCCTAAAAGGTGAAAATAAATATTAAAAAGTAAAATGTAAAAGTAAACTTTCTAATAGACTCAAAACCTAACTAGGTCCTTCTTACACTGTGTTTAAGTAGGTGGAAATATATAAAAATAAAGATAAAGCTAAGAAAAATTGGTGGAAATTGAAGTAAATTATGCACATGGTTTTAATGGAAATATTAGTAATCGGATAGAAATGGATGGAATTATTTTCACTTTGAAAGCCTCTTTCTTTTTCTCCAAATTTGGGAAGGAATTAAAGGAAACAGATGAAAAGTACAGAAAATTACCAAAATAGTCTTGCAACAGAGGGGAACAAAAATGACGGAGGGGGAGCAAGCTTCTTTAGTTTAATTATCTTATTAGAAGATAGAAGATGAGAAATGGTATATTACTTGGAAGGAGTCATGAACCAAAAGAGTCCATCAACATACTTTATAAAGAGATGCATCCCGTAGTAGAACGTATGCAAGTATGAATTGGCAATTCGATCCACTCAGAAGACAAAAATAGTTTGAATAAATCTCTCCGAGTGAAGGTGGTATTCATAAATTCTCATGTGGGATATACAATGTCGATGACTCAGTTCCCTGCCTTAACCAATTACACTAGCGGGGACCTATGAATTTTGCCACATCGCACATGCTGATATGAACCAATGCGTATGTGTTTAGTAGCTTATATTCAAGTATTTGTAGTATATGTGTCGTGTGTGTTTAGTGTGCGTATGTGGTCTGTATTAGTAGGGAAAGGTGCTTATGTGGCATCCATTTACCATTAATAGTCACTTGAATAATTAGTATAAATAGAGAGAGAGAGTTAGTGGGAGATTATTCCAAATATTTTTGTTAGACCGGTTTGTTAAAATTATGAGCTTGTGCTCATATTCTTAGGTGAGCTTTTGCTCATGGCTCTCAATTAGAGATATCAGAATTTTGTATACACAATTCATATATCGAATCAATAAAAGTGCATTCATTTTCTTCTTATTCTACCGTTGGATTCTATCACGTGCCCAGGCACAAAGTTGAAGACCCTTTGCAGGGTTTAATACATGTACCAAACTCTGAAGAATTCCACCACTGTCTCATGGAAGATTGCATTTGCATTGGGCAATGGACGTGTATAATATTTGGAGAGAAAGGAACAGCAGAAGCACTAGAAGACAAATAACTCAACTCTAATACATTGTTTCCTAACATAAGCTACAATAATGTCCTTATGAAGATGCCATGCATCTCAATTTTGAGTTGCTATTGATGGGCTTTCCAGTGTTATAGGAGTTGTGTTCAACGGAGAGGTTTACTTCGTGGGTTTTTCCTCTTTCATTTTCTGCATATGGTGTTATAGGGATCGTGTTCAATGGAGAGGTTTATTACAATTCCGTTGGTAGCTTTATCAGCTTGCGGTGCGGAAAGATGTGAGATTTTTTTGTGGAGAGATCAGTTGAAAGAAAATTATAATCAAATGAATCTTAAGGTGAAGGACTTCAACCTTGTGAAGAAATTTCTCTCTAGTAAAGATACAAAGAAATGTAGCTAAAAAAATTTTTTTCTTTTGGGTAATTGTGCATTTAGCTTAAAGGTAAAAATTTTTTAAATTTGAGCATTGGCAACTAGGCAATTAGGGCACCACCCAAACCTTAGGTCATATATTCAACTGCATTATTTGCACCTCATCAGTGGCATTATATGGATTATGGCATGCAAAAGAGTGACTAACACAAAGTAAAATTGTGGAATACAATGAAGGGGGACGACCCTAAACAGAAAAACATTCCAACTATTATTGGATGAAGGCATAGAAAAAACTTACAAGAAAGAATTCCAACTATTATTAATCTTTTTAAACAGAAAAGCATAGAAAATTTTGTTGCTTACCTCTTGCAACCCGACAAATTGCATGCATACCAAGCTCTAGATCTTCATTATTCTCATCTTCGTACCTACTTCCTTCAAAGAATTGCTTGTCCTTATCCTCAAGTTTCATCTTAGAATCTTCCCTATGGGATGAGCATGAATTTTGAAGTGGGACTATTGCATGTTCATTAGCTTGTTTGTGATGCCAAAACTTCCATGCATCGCAGTAGCTCACTTATTACTAATGCTTCCAACCAGTAGTAGCATTTTCTATGCACTGAGCTTGTGAGTTGTATGTTGTAACTTGATAAATACAGCTTGAGAAGAAAAATCTATTGAAGGAGGATCACCTACCTCATCTCTGCAGTCAAAATTGTGCAACTGCTGCACCGTGTCTGGCTGGAAAATCTGCATCAGAGGAAGCAATGCTGGATTCTGAACTACTATTGCAAATGCTGTCTGGAGGAGATGGCCAAGCTTTTCCTGGCAGAGAGAGTTTCTCCAGGATTTCCTGGGTTGCTCCCTCATCAGACACGGATAGTTCTCCTTCCCTTTCATCAAATGAAGAGACATTACCAGAAAATCTGGCCTCAGCATGTAAACTCCCTCAGACTTCTCTTCTTAGCTTTCCCCCGGACCCCCACTCCTTCAAGAGCCTGAAAAGTGTGCATCATGTTCAGTCAATTCCCAATTTTTATTCTTTTGTGTGGTTTGAGGATTGGTCAATAGAGGTATTATGGGGAGGTAAGCTACAATATTAACTTTTATTACCACTTGACTTTACCTTGTGAAGATTACCAGCATGAAGACTTGCAGATCTTGAAAGCCTGGTCAGTATTACTAAGAGATCCTTAAAAGACTCAAGTAATGCTGGTAACAAGGGCTCCAAGGCCTGAGAAGCTTCCCTGAACCTTGAACAGTAACATTGGTATATGGCTTGCCGTGAATCAGCAATATTCCCATTTTACTCTCTCTTTTCCTCGAGATGGCTTCAGTCATTGCAGCAACATCCTTTGACAAAACTGAGACAAGCAGCAGAAGGATTGCACCTGCCTACTCTGCCAGTAGAAAACTGTTACTCCATTTGCGCATGTCTATACACGCAAAAAGAAGAAAAAGGATGCTGCAGAAGTTAGCTAAGATGTGTTCATGTGTTATGTGTTTGTATTTTATATCATGCGTGACGTGTTTTGTGTTTGTATTTTTTTCATTATTAGTTTGTTGATGTGTAGGGTCAGATCACAGATATACATGTCAGTTGTTGGGTGTGCAGTTATTGATGTAGCAGTGGTGGTAACTGCCTTGTCCATATGTCCTAATAAGAAAATTCAGACCAAGGAATAAAGGATATCGTTTGTTTTTTCATGAAACATTTGGTTTTTCTAATCCAGAGACCATCAGGTTCTCTCCAACGAGCTGGAAACTTGTTTTCAACAAAGGGAAGAGAGGTAGAAGAATGCTTAGCAATCAGTACTCTCCTAAAGTGGTAGTTAACAGATCAAATACAAGAAATTTCTCCCGGTCCTGTAAAAAAAACCAAAATGATAAAAAGTCGTAATCGAATTGCAGAATGAATAATCATGGCATGGAATACAGATTTGAGGGGTCGACCAAACTTTATTATCTCGAAATAAAAGGAAAGAAAAAAAAAAAGAGAATATAAGAAAGGCAAGGGATTCCAATTGAAGATGTAACAGAGCTAGGAAGTACCTTAGCAAGTTCATCCATAAGAGTACAATGCACTGAAGTAGCTTCCTTTCCTAGGCTGCGTACATCGTGAAAGATCTTCTGTAATTGCCAGAACCTGGACAGTATATCTAATTAGTAACATACTACCCAAAAGACATAAAGCCATAAAAAATATATATTTAAAAAAAAAAATCTTCTAACCACAAATGGGAAAAGATCTGGTGACAGCCGCTAAAGGGTCACTATAAAAACAATTATTCAAGTAGCAATAGCAATTTCCATGTTCAACAGCAGTGTCCAAATGACAAATGTTGAGGCCTTGAGGGTGGGGGAAGGAGGAATGTAGGATATCCATGCATCATCTTGTCATGTTTCAAGAATGCTGGCCTGATATGCAGCATGTAATTTCATCTAAGCTAATATCTAATGCTGCTGCAATTATAATAATAGCATTAACCTCTTCAAGCATGGAACTGCATTCAAAGCAGTATGGCCCCTCATGACGCAACAAAAGCAGAAAGAGCAACACTTGCTTCCTGTGCATGGTCCCTCATTGAAAGTACATGGTTATGCAGATCATCTGCAAAGGCAATAATCAGGATCTCACATCCAAGTTCATGAATATACGGCAACAATTAAGTCATCTAACACTGATTTTTGTCTAATTATCCAATCAGGCAAGACCTGGACTTTGCTTTGACAGAAGCAATGCAGAGTCCGTTTGTAGCAGAATATAAGTCATTGGAAGCAGCTTCCATACTGCTTTGGTGCAAGATTCCACTCTTGTTTGACACCTAAGCAAGATACAGCAATAGGTAGTTTCTCACACCATATAATTTTCACCAGATGAGAAACATGTTGCAATAGGGCAGACCAGCAATTCCACCTAGAATAATAATGACAAACAGCCACCAATTTAAAAAAATAGTCAGCAACAAAAGAGATTCACCACCAAGAAGACCGGCTTCCGAACAAATGGACTGGAAGGATGGAGTAGATGACGTGAAAATGCATGATAAGCAGCCTCCAACCTTGTTAGCGAGTTAGCCTCCAATCTTGTTAGTGAGTTAAAGTAGGCCTGCTGCCATGCCCTGCGATCATTGCTACTTGCTAGTCCACTGTGCACGCTCTCTAGGAAACCACAAGATACCATCTCTTGAAGCTTCAAACTCCAATACTAACACATACATATTTTAGCTATTTTTCAAGCCTTTTCCCTAGCAGATGTCTCCTCATCAAATGTTCATGATATTGGGAAGGGATACCTGACAACCTACCAGAAGTATTTCCAGCAACACTGGAGGATGGCCAACCACAAGCCCACCCTTGCTCTCTCCAGCTGCCCTTCTGCTGTATGAGTTGTTCTCTCAACAGATTGCAGGCTATCAACTGATTGAGCTATCCTCGATACAGCAGGGTGCAGAACTTCCAACAGCCTTGATCTGCTAAGCTTTGTGACAATAGGATGTAAGCCATCATCACTGGATAGGAATTTCTGTAATGTGACCCTTAAGCAGTTTGATAACAACCAACATAGTTTCTGATGCATTAAGGACAGTTTGAAGATTCCAAAATGCCATTCAATAAGAAAGAAAATGAGTCCACTACCAAGATAGCCAATGTGTGGAAGCTCCTCTTAAGGCCTTTCTCCATTGGCATTTACATTAAGTAGATAGCCAATATGTTGAAAGGCATTGACTACCTGAGTTTTCAGCACCAGAAGCACCAGTTGAATCTTCAATCATGTCCTCTACCTGCTGCACCAAAGCATTAACACAATTATCATTGCTCATGGTTGCAGGATCAAAGGATTTGCTGTCTCCTCCCTCCGTCTCTCTGGTTCTTGGAGCATCACACATAAACCGCATGTATGCTTTATACAATTTCTCAAGGGAAGTGGCATTTTGTACACATAGTAGAATAAATTTATCCTAGAAATAGTCCAGTAAACACATAAACCTCATGATACACTGAGTAAAAACATTTCAGAAGGCACTGATAGCTTGTGGTACAAGTCAAAGCATGCACAAATAACCTAACATTTATCCTCCAAGGATGCCAAAGGAATACCAGAGTACACACAAGTAACCTGAGATTTTTTTCTCCTGGAATGCCAAAAGAATACTACCTTTTAAATATGAAAAGAAAAAACTAAACCATTTCATGACACCAGAGGACTTCCCCAACTTGAGCGAATTCCCCTAGGAATCTCAATCTAAAGCAAATGTAAGAACGAACTGCAACAGAGAGTACTTGTGTCACAATGATTTCTAATTAACAAATCAAGATACCTATGTCAATTAACCGAAGATGCATTATAATAAACTGACCAGCATATTGTCAAGCTTAATATCACAATGAAGAACAACACAGTTCCAAATATTTTTCAAAGCAATGAAGAGTTGCTTCACATAAGCCCTGACTTCTTTCGTACCTCTCCCAAGATTCATATTAAGAGAATGGATACTAAACAAAGATGATTTCTGTATTTAAAACTTGGGAGAAAAGCAGTGTTTGTCTTCCAAATCTGCAACTGCTAATTTATTGAGGATGCCAAGTTCCTCAACAGCAGCCTTGTACCTTCATCAATCATGAAAAGTACCAGCAGAGAGATAAGAATGGGACTACCTGATCAACATGCAAAAGGAACCTTATATGACAGCACATTTGAACTATCTTTGAGTAGGGGGTGGGGGTTGTGGAAAGACAACCAACACTCACATTGCCTCCTTATTGCGTAACATTTTAATTGCTACTTCCTTTGGATCATCAAGAATCTCACCAAACCAATAACCTACAAGGAAGATCATCTCATAAGTTGCAAAAACTTGAAGTGCATAGACCATTCCAAACAAAGAGCATTATGTTATGAGCTACACAGAGGAAGTCATATCTTAACTTATCTAGGGCATCTAGCAGCAACTTTCTGGATAGGACTGAACTGATTATGTTTGGATGCAAACTGCCACCTTTGAGCAAGCACGCAATTCAAAGTTGATGAGGGAGGAGGGATGGGGAGGGACAAAGAGATGAAGGAAACTTCAACCACCTAGAACTACATCAGATATTCCTTTCAGCATGACGGAGTAGTTCCAAAGACACCATAAGGACAATACTATCCTTATGTCATGATCCATCCAATGTAAGCATTGCAAATACCAGCTCAACAAAAGAAAAACTGTAATCATAGTTTCTATCATCAGTTACATGACAATATACTCACCGTAACACCCTTCTGCATCATCCCAATTGTCATGGAAACCACTCCTTTCAATAGGCAAACCACCACCTTTATCCCTAATAAAGCATAAAGTAGAGATTGTCAGTTCAAGAGTCAGAATATGCCATGGCAACACAGATTGAAAATGAAAATGGGCCAAAGCAGCAACTCAAATACTAAATATAAGTAAAAATTCTATGCTAATATAATTCTCTTAGAATATTGAAAACTTATGCCTTGAATGCACTAATAATGATGATTGAGATTGTATAATGAAAAAAAGCATGCCAACACAGCCTCACCGATTTACGTCTTCCAGCTGGAGAATCTCCAAAAATATCATCACAGAACATGACATCCAATCTCTCACTCTGGGCATTATTGAGAAATGTCAGAAATGGCTATATTGGGAGGCAATAAAACTTGAATACCTAAACAAAGTGAATATCAAAGGCCAATGATCAAAACCTTAAATCAGATTAGGAACCATTAATACAAAGGGTTAGAGATGAAATTAATCCAAAAGAATTTAAAATGAGGCTAAAAGCAAAAATAATAATGCACCTTTGCGGTTCCCTCACCAAGCCCTGCTGCACAGGTGCTCCTTGCAATCACATTTTGTGAGGCTGATTTCCCAACGGAAATTGAAGGTTCAGCAACATCACTATCTCCATCTTCCGTCCTTCCTCCAAGAATTTCGACTGCACCAGGCAATGCAAGCTCTTCACTAGGTTTCTCCAGGGGTTTCTTTCCTGCTTTATTGAGGGGAAAAAAAAGGTCATAAGAAAAGGCAACTGAAAACCATAAAACAGAAGGGAACACGATATGATTAAGTACATTTGACATGTAAGCTAGCAATATATTACAACACTAAACATTTTCCTAAACAAAATCACCTATAAAAGATTCAAACTCAATAAAACCACAGCACATTTGCAAAGAGAACAGGTAAATATGCACATCATGATCCTGCTTACTCTAATTTCTAGAAAACAAGTCTAACACTCATATCATGTACACTTAGTCACCACACCACTAACATGAATGCAAATTTAATTTAGTAATAATACAGTTAAGGGAAAAAAACATAAGATGACGTCACCAATTTTAGCCTATCCACGGATTGATTTCCATGTCCATCCCATAAGATTTATACCATCTATTAAATTATTAAAAAAAAAAAAAGTGAACTGACCTTTTACGTCATCCTCAGGCTGAGGCTTCGCTTGCTGCTGCTGCTGATTCCTGTATTTCTCCATGATGGCTTGTCTAAGTCTTCTGCTCTCTTCCTTTGTTTCATTAAGATAGTCCTCTTCCTCCTCAGCTGGCTTCAGTACAAATGCTTCCTCAAAATCGTGCTGTTCATTCTCATCTCTGCAGAGTCAAAAATTTTTTTCGGTAAGTTGTAAGCCAAAAATTGGATAAGTGTCAAATCTAAAGTTCGAAAAAACACATCAGAAATATATATACTTACATATATATATATATATATATATATATATATCACAGATTAACTGTGTCAGCAATGGTGGCGGTGCTTGTGCTTCTTTGAGGACCTCTCAGCATCTTCATCTGAGAGATGGGAGGATGATGGGACAACTCCTTATAACCGTCACTACCAATTGATGAAGGTATGAGAGGAACAAGGTACAAATTGAATCAGATTAGGTCAGGAATAGAGGTAGGGTTAATGGTGCACATGACGATGGAGCATTGAACCAATTAAGGCTTGGAGATGAGGTTTTAGGATTTGAAGCGGAAGGACTACAGAAATTCTATCCAATTTAAGTGATATGCCTGCATGAGCATCAATCGAGAAATGGGTCAGACAACCCCATAACTCAAGACCCATATTGATCGTCAATGAAAAATTAAAACGCAACACCTGCGAAACCCTAATTGTCGCTCTTGTTTCAATATTCAACCATAAAACCTCTGCGCACCTAGAAGAACATAATCATCAAAGAGAAAACATGATTAACACCACCGAAATTTATGAGTTCCCTCCGTAATGTTCCTTAATTAAAAACGCAAGTGTACAAAAGAAAAGGCCATACTGATCCATAACAAGAAAAAAAAGAATTCGTAACCAAAGGCATAAACATCATAACACCAAGAAAAATAAACCAACAATTCTGAAACCCTAAATACTGACAATGTCAACATAGAAACCCTAATTACTCGCCTGACAATCTTTCAGTACTCTAAATGCGTTCCGAGAAATACTCCATTGGAACCTTTAAAGAAAAGAAACCCCTTCGAACTGTATGCACTGTGGGAGAAAAAATATGAAGAGCGAGAAGGCACGGTAAAGTAGACAAAGGATTAGAGCCAGCAGAATGTACACGCTTATATAGGTGCTCGTCACACGCGCCTCCTTTAACGGCTATATTCTTGAACTCCCGCCAGCAAAACTAAATATTTATTTCTGGAAAGAGGAAAAAAACTAAATAATTTTTTTCTTATTGTAGGAATATTCAATACGGGGCGAGAAAAAGATTTTTTAAAAAATAATAAAAAAATAATCAAGTAAAGAATGGGAGGTTTCGGTATAATATATGAATAAACCAAATTTATCACCTTCCCTTAAAAATAATTAGTAATATTACTTATGCATACTATTTCTTATTTTAGATTTTACTTCCTCATCCTATAAAAAGAAATTTTGCCATACTTTCTCAATATAATTCATTTTCAAAGAGTATAAAACAAGTATTGCAAGGTCAAAATTTTAATTATAATAAATCGTTTTCATTGGTTATATATTTAAATGCAACAGTACACATGATATATATACAAAATAAATACTCATGTTATGAAATAAGCTCAATACTATAAAATACATGTTATTGTATTATAGTAGAATATACACTTGTAAGGCAAGTGCTAATAAGTTATCGGCCATTTAAACATCAATTTCAAATATAGATAAATATATGCCTATCATAATATATTAGCGGCCAACGTAATTATGTCACGTGTGCGAAAAATACAAAATAAGGAAAGGGAGATAAGAGGCGAGAGAGAGATGTAGGTGTAACTAATAGGAAAATGTAAAAAAGTGAGAAAGAAAATACAAAATAAGCAAAAAAATGAAGAGAAAAAAAAAGGAGTAAGTAAATATATTTATCCATTAGTTATAATTTTAATAGTTCATTTTATTGTTAATTTTTTTGTTAAATAATAATAAATAGAGGGTAAATATATAATTTTGAAGAAAAGCAGTTACTTAAAGCTCTATTTATTTTAATAATATAGATATATAACTCATTGGTCACATATTTATTTGCTATGTTCAAATTATAAACTAAGCTATTTTTTCCCATAATTGTCATATCTTAAATAGAAAAATGATTTTTCTTAAACTACCTAATATATGATAACTTCCATATAGGTGTAGTTGTTTTCCATTAAATGCTTACAGTTAAGAATGGAAGTTATGGTAAATTGAAAATAAGACTAAAATCAAAACTAAGTTTTTAATATTATAGGGGATGTGACATCAAAATATTTATTCTCTTTAATATAAGACTAATAAACACTACATTCACCATGTGTGTACAAATTTAATTACATCAAATTCATGAAAAATTAATTAGAAAATATTTTCATAGTTATTACATATTGGAGCAATGAGTAGAATATGTAAAAAAAAAAAAATTAATGTGAAAATCACTAAAAAACACTAATAATAATAAATTGTATAAACATTCCTATAATAGATTTACTTACTTAAATATTTATCATTTTCAGGTTTTGTAGTGTAAGTTTAGCATTTGTTAATATCAATATTGTTTGTATTAAGTTTCAATCCATTCATGCTTATTGAATAGAAATGATATAACAATAGCTTGACTGTTGTAATATATACTCTAAATGCTTAATATGATATATTCATTTTCCAATATAAAAAGTAACTACTATCTAATTAGATTGAATTATAATTTTGAAAAAGATGAAGAAGAAGAAACAACTAAAACTACATCTTTAAAATATAAATCCATTTACTAAAAATCTCATACATAATAAGTATATATAAAAGTTAGTTAGCTAAGGAAAAAATTGAAGTAAAAGTAGAAACATATAAAAGAATTTCAATTTTGTTAGATAGCTATAATGTTGTTGTAACATCCATTAAAAATCAATATTACCTATATTAATTTTTAATTTAATCATGCTTATAAAATAGGAACAATACCATAATAATTGACCGTCGTGTTACATGCACTAAATGCTTAATACTATATATTCACTTTCTAATAAAAAAGTAAAAAAGTAAGACGTAATGTGTCCATTATACTTTTTAATCGTGGAAAATGTTGTGGACCCTTTTAATTTCATATGAAAAATTTCCAATCATAATAAAATGCAGTTATTTTAAGTAAGACATGATATATCCATTATACTTGAAAGGGAAAAAAAAAATGCTTTCTTAACTTATTGTGTGAAGTAAAAGAAAAGAAAAATATGATTTTTCTTTTATTCTTCAACAAGAAAATTTATGGAAGTAGATACAGATGTATAAGATAAATTCATTTTCATTCAACGTTAAATTGATTAAAAATAAATTTACAATTTGAAAAAAAAAAAAGAAAAAAAGCAAAGGAGCAACTATTTAGCATGGATGCTATTTGATTATAGACACAATTGAGAGAATTATTAAGACATGGATGTTAGAGATTTAATTGGAAACTACTATTTTAATGGAAGATTTTCAGATCAGATATCATTTTTGGCATATAAAGTTTTTTACCATAATAACCATAATATATTGATTATTTATCGATAGATATTAAATATGTAGGGATTGTTCGATAATTTCAAAATAAAATAAATCTCAAAACAGTAAGAACTCCAATATACCAAAGTGATGGCTTTGCCTTTAATATTATGGAAGATATAGATATAAATAATAGATATTAGGATCAAAGCTATTAATGTATTCTTAGCAATGTGCAATGTTGTTAAACTTGGATTTGGCTAACCAATTTGTTGATTGTGGTTAAATCAACTAAAAGGATAGGATAAATTAGGCTTCAACTCCATGGAAGAGGTTCAGATGGACTTCAATTTCACAAGTTCCTTACTCTCGTTGCTTATAAGAAGCTCCCTATAGATATATCCATAAGGGTTCTCTAATACTCAAGTCAATAGGGAGGACAAAGAAATAGAAGTTAGGGGTCACTGAGCACTAACAATCTTCAGGGATGGTGCTCAAAGAAGGTGTATTTGTGAATACTAAGGGAAATGTATAGGTTCTAGAATTGGAGATTGAGAAAGGATGGTTAGGACAGATGATTTAATCCCCTTACTTGTTTGCCTCTTACAATATTTATAGTATAAGGAGGTACAATTATCTAGACATGTGTTGGCTCAAGACTCATCCGTACTTAGTAGTAGGTACAATATATGCACTGTAGAGATGATAGGATGGCTTTAGGAGTTGGTCGAGCATGACCACTCTGGCAACTACCTTTATAATATAAGGATCTGACACCATCAAAGTATGTTAGGTGTATTGACTATACTACAGATGTTAAGTCATAAGTAATGAGCCAAGGTAAGACGTCAGCGCTAGCGACAAAAGGGAGTAAGGAGATAAGAGAAAGGTTGCATGATCGCATCATGAAAGGTGAGTTAGGCCCTCAAAGGAGCTCGCAGGGGTAGGGAGCATCCTCACCTTTGTATTTGGACTAGATGGTATAGTCATTGGATGTAGGGTAAGCTGTGATATCCCACAAATTAGTAATTAAGACATTAACATCTAAATATCTGAGCAAAGCCTCGTTTTTGTAATATTAAGGTCAACAGTTGATTGAAAGTGTTTAGAAAAGTAACCCGATTAAGCTAGAAATTCATGAGAAACTTGGTAACCTTAATCGAGGGATTCTCACAAGCTAGGAAGTCAAAAATATAACAAAATATCAAGAATATAATTAAAATAATAAAAATATTGAAGATCTACTTTATGTAAACACTAAAAGTCATATTTAGAATAACCATACCTAAATTGAAGACTTCCAAGAAAACTTTTATAATTTAGTCCAAGCTTTACAATTAAGTTAAAAAAATTAGTTAAAGTAACTCAATAAAGTTAGATTTTAAAAATAATATCCTAAAAATCTAATTGTAACATTAGAAGTGTAATTATTTAATATAGCATAAAACTCATCATAACCCTTAAAATTGAGCCCGAAATGCAATGAGGACCTATAGATAAGTTATTTAAGCTATAAAAGGAAATAATATAACATAATATATTATATGAATATATATATGTATTGTCACGCCCCGAAGCGACAGAGTCGTAACAGTCCTACCGTGTAAACCATTCTAAAATAGAAGTTGGCTTTACAACCGTTATCCTAAACCTAATCTACACAAGGCATCCACGACTAACCCGCTTTAAAGTAAACAGTTTATAATTTAAATAAATCATTTACCTAAGAAAATGAGAAAATATATATATACACTGTAATTCAGTTATTACAATTAACATTTACAATATTTCACCGTAATATATTTCCTAGTTATTACATTATTCAAAAATGAAAAATTCTAAAATAAAAGCTTAAATCTTAAAAATATATGTTTGTTCTTTAAATGTTTTTCCTCACTTTTCAAGATTCAGCAGTTGCTAACTTCAAAGTAGTTGTAAGCCGCTTTTTAGCCAGTATCTACACAACGTCTATAGGGATGTGAGCAACCACAGCTCAGTAAAATAAGATGGAAGACTTAAAACTATACCACAAATACAGACACGGTTATCAACTAAATCATTTGGTACAATGCATGTTTAAGCAAATGCCATCGCAAGACGTTGTCCGACCCGTCGTAAGATTAGAGAAATTGCGCCCGCTCTAACCCAGATTGAAGAATTGCCGTTAATGCAACAGCTCATGACCAAACCCAAGCTTGTACAATGGAGACACCGCTTCTCCCGCAACTACCTTTGAATCATTGACTTCACCATTGCTGTGACCTCCTCTTCTGTTGCTTAGTTCGACTAAGGATGAAGAAGGAACCATTATGCAATCCTATGCTATCCCTTTCAAAGGGGTCAATATTTAGCCGAAGAATCCTAGGTTTCCCTTAGTGGGTTGCCATGCAAGTCCGATTATGATTATAGGTCGTATATTTAATTAAGTTCAATTTAGGGTGATCAATCATTTCATATAAATCATACAATACAAGCCAAAATAACAAACAGATCACTCATAATCAAGCACATGCACATAACCAACTATTTAATAAGCACATGCACATAACCAACTATCTAACAAGCACAACCAAGTATAATCTCAAGCCTCCAAAATATAGCAATGTATTAATCCCAACTTTCCTGGACTCCTCACTCACTTACTTAAGGTCCAACTCGCGCAGGCCATCGCCAATTATCCCTATAACACAAACGTGGTTTTAAGTTTTTCATATAACTATTATAGGTTGGTTTTATCTTATAACGTTTATTGTTATCTTTTGTTTAAGGTATAATATACCTAATTATCTAGGTCTTAAGTCTTTTACAATTCTTCGTAAATTGTGTTAAGTTCTGTTTCAGTTTTCGCATCGATTCTTAAATTAAGTTTTTAACTCAATTTTTTGTTAAAGATTTATATGTACACTCTAAGAAATCATTCCGATCCATAATATGAAATTATTCACATTATTTTCAAATATCTTAAATATCGTTCTTTTGTCTTTAACTAGTATTTTAGTCCATACGGTACAGCCGGATCCTAGTTTAATTACTAAATTCACCCCCGTTATAAGAAAATCCTACATTTTTCATATAATTACCCTAATTTAAGTTTCCTATCAAATTTATTATATATTTTTATTATTATCATAATATCAATTTTTATTCTAATATCTTCTATTTATTATATTTATAATAATTGTGTATTATGTACTATTACTTATTATATATATAATACATATCTAATATTTTTATCACTCTAATTACTATCTCCCAACATCAATTATCATTTCAAAATGTCCAAATTTATCCTAAATCAAATTTTACACCAAATTACCCTAAATTACCAAATTAACTTAAAATGTACTATTTTTCCCTATTACTTATTTATTACATAATTAGCCTAATAATTACATCTAACACCTTAAATGCTACAAGTATCATACTTCATCAGATTTCAACATCCTGAAACATATAATTATTCACTAAATCAGTAATTAACCATTTAATTACTTAATTAACCTTAAATTACCCATTTTATGTCTCATTTTAATGCCTAAAAATTATCTAAAAATTTCAAAAATTAATTTTTGAAAACGGGCTTCATAGCACTATTCTATATCATCTAAGTAGTCTACACAAAAATTTTGGGCTCAAAACTACACTCCTAAGGTCATTTATTTCTAAACCGAAACATATTCGATTTTATATGATTTCTTAAGGGCCATATATCATGGAACATATTTTCATCAAAATAATATTTTTCATAAAAACTACATACAAAAATATTTCAGAATAAAAAAATTCATAATTTTCTAAGAATATTTATTATTTTTACAAAATTACACAAAATCGGGCTGGAAATCGAACTCATCGATTTAGATGGCTCCAGCCACCGTCGGTGGCCATGGGTGTGTCGGCCCACCTGGGTGTTGCCACCACTGTGTGGTGGTGGTGGTGGCCGGCCACTCTCAAATGCTTATCGGGTCTAAGTTTTCTTTAGAAGCTCTAATTATATAAATTTTTTATGATTTTTTCTAAATTCATAATTTACTCTCAATTTCACTTCTCTCTATTTTTCTCACTCTCCAAACTGACCAAATGAGCTTTTAAAATTTTCTTGCTATTTATAGAGCATTAGGAAAATTATCGTACATTAATGAGACGAGACAATTGCCTTATTTCTTCTTTTTTCCCACTTTCTATTTGTTGCATTTTAATTGGTTGATTTTGTTTCTTCAATTCCAGATTGCCACACCGCAATTCTGGATTTTTCATCATTTTTCCTGATTGTTCTTGATTTTTTCTTAATTAATTATGAATTTTATTTAATTTTTTATTATTATTTTAGCATATTTTACGTATTTTAAGTAATTACGCATATTTCTATCTACATGTAAATTCATATATAGTACAAATAAATATTTTTAAATATTATTTAGGTCATTCTATGATTTTTAGTATACATATAGTTTATCTTTAGTGATTCGTTAATTATTGGAATGCATTTTATATATTTTCGATAAATAACGAGTTATATACTTAAAATTTGGGATTTTTATATTATTTTATTTTGTTGCTTATTTTCTTAAATTTGAATTTATGGAGTCATTTTTATTAATATTTCTAGCTTTACTTATAATTTAGGCTCGATTGGATCTTTCAACTGATCGGAACCCTGAGTAACTGGTTGTAAGGCTTATATGTATTTTTACAAATATACCCAGAATATATAAATTATATGCCCATAAATTAACTTAAAATTATATTATTATATATAACAAGGGATAAATTCGTAAGATTAAATAGGAAATATGTAAGCCCCAAAGTTAAGCCAAGTAACTGTAGGATTGAACTTAGAACCAAAGGTTTAGGGCGATCGGTTAAAAGATCCGATCAAACCCAAATTATAAACTATTGAGAAGAATATTAGTAAAAATGACTCCGTAAACTTAAATTTAAGAAAATAAGTAATAAAATAAGAGACTATAAAATTTTTAAATTTTAAGTATAATAATTGCTAATTACTAAAAAGGCAAAAAGTGTTATCTAATAACTAATAAATTACTAGAGATAAATTATATGTATACTAAAAATAATAGAATGAGTTAAATAATATTTAAGAATATTTATTTGTATTATATATGAATTTACATGTAAGTATAAATATGCGTAATTATTTAAAATACGCGAAATGTGCTAAAATAATACTAAATACTTAAAGAAAATTCATAATTAATTAAGTAAAAATCAAGAAAAATCAGGAAAAATCATGAATCATCCAGAATTAGGTCGTGGCAGTTGGGAAAAATAAGAAAAAATTCAGCCAATTAAAATAAGATAACATAAAAGCCAAAAATCAGGGGATAATGCAATTGTCTTGTCTCATTTAATGCACAATAAATCCCCTAAAGCCCTATAAATAGCAAGAAAAATTCAAAAGCTCATTTGGACAGTTACAAATCAGAGAAAATTTGGGAGAGATAAAAATTGAGAGAAAAATTCGAGTTAGAAAAAAAATAAGAAAAACTGTGCAGTTAGGGCTTTTAAAAGGAACCCCCACCAGACGAGCAGCTGGAAGTGGACGGCCACCACTACCATACGGTGGTGGCAGCGCCCAGGTCGGCCGATAAGGCCACGGCGGCCCGCAGTGGCCGGAGCCACCCAAATCGGTGAGTCCGATTTCCAGCCCAATTCTTGTGTAATTTTGTAAAAATAATAAATATGATTAGAAAATTATGAATTTTGTTATTTTGAGATATTTTTGTATGTAGTTTGTAGGAAAAATATTATTTTGATGAAAACATACCCTGTAATATAGGGTCCTTAAGAAATCATGCAAAACTGAGCATGTTTCGGTTTAGAAATAAATGACCTTAGGAGTGTAGTTTCAAGCCCAAAATTTTTGTGTAGATTATTTAGATGATATAGAACAGTACTATGAAGCTCATTTTCAAAAATTAATTTTCGAAATTTTTAGGCCCTAAAATGAGGTATAAAATGGGTAATTTAGGGATAATTAGGTAATTAAATGGTTAATTACTGATTTATTGAATAAGTATATGTTTTAGGATATGGAAATCTAATGGAGTATGATACTTGTAGCAATTAGGGTGTTAGATGTAATTATTAAGTTAATTATGTAGTAAATGATTAACAAGGAAAAATAGTTAACTTTAAGTTAATTTTGTAAATTAGGGAAAATAGGAGTAAAATCTGATCTAGGATGAATTTAGACATTTTGAAATGATAATTGATGTTTAGGAATGGTAATTAAAGTGATAGAAATATTAGAAGTACATTATGTACATAATATGCAATAATGCATAATATGTAATTTTTGGAAATATACTAAATAGAAAATATTAGAATAAAAACTGATATTATGATAATAATAAAAATATACAATAAATTTGAGGGGAAACTTGAATTTATGTAATTATATGAAAAATGTAAAAATTTCCCATATTAAGAGTAAATTCGGTACACAAATAAGGATTTAAGTGTACTGGATGGAATAAAATACTAATTAGAGGTAATGATGGTATTTAGGAGATCGGGAAGTAATGTGATTAATTTCACATTATGGGTTGAAACGGATTTCTAGGGTTGGAATCTAAAACATTATTTAGAAATCGAACTAAAAACCTAATTTAGAAATCGATGTGAAAACCGAACCTGAACTTAACCCTAAACTTAGAATAATTGTAAAAGACTTAATACCTAGATAATGAGGCATATTAAACCTTAAACAAAACCTAACAATAAGCATTATAGGATAAAATGAACTTATAATATTTATATGAAAAGCTGAAACCACGTTCGTGTTATAGGGATAATCGGCGATGGCCTGAGCAAATCAGACCTCGAGTGAGTGAGCGAGGAATCGAGGTAAGTTGGGATTAATACGATGCTGTATTTTGGAGGCTTAAGATTATACTTGGTTGTGCTTGTCAGATAGTTGAATGTGTGTATGTGCTTGATTATGGGTGATGCTATGATTCTGTTTGTTGTTCTGGCATATATTGTATGATTTGTATGTAATGATTGATCACCCTAAACTGGACTTAATCTAATATACGACCAGTAATCATAATCGGACATGCATAGCAACCCGTTAGGGAAATTTAGGACTCTCTGGCCAAATACCGACCCCTTCGGAAGGAATAGCGTAGGATTGCAAAATGATCCTTTCTTCATCCTTAGTCGAACTAAGTGACAGGAAAGGAGGTCGCGACGAGGGTGAAGACAGTGGTTCAAAGGTAGTCACAGGAGGAGCAAGGTCTCCATTACACAAGCTGGAGTTTGGTCGTGAGCTGTTGCATTAACGGTAACTCCTCAACCCGGATTAGAGTGAGCGCAATTTCTCTAATCTCACGATGGGCCGGACAACATCGTGTGATGGCATTTGCTTGCACATGCATTGCACCTAATAACTGATTGAAAACCTTGTTGTGTTTTTGGTATGGTTTTAAGTCCTCCGTCCTAACTTACTGAGCTGTGGTTGCTCACATCTCTATAGACGTCGTGCAGGTGCTAGCTAAGAAGCGGCAACAACTACTCTGAAGCTAGCAACTGCTGGATCTTGGGGAGTGAGGAAAAATATTGAAGAATAAACACATAATTTTAAGATCTAAGTTTTTATTTTAGAATTATTTTTCATTTCCGAATGATGTAATAACTAAGAAATATATTTTGGAGAAATATTGCAAACGATAATTGTAATAACTAAATTATAGTGAATATATATTTCCTCACTTTCTTAGATAAATGATTTATTTAAATTACAAACTGTCTATTTTAAAGCGGGTTAGTTGTGGACGCCTTGTATAGATCAGGTCTAAGATAGCGGTTGTAAGGCCAACTTCTATCTTAGGATGGTTTACATAGCGGGGCTGTTACGACTCTGCCGTTTCGGAGCGTAACAAAATATATCTTAAAAATAAAATAAATACTAGAAACATAATTATATGAGTGTGATTACTCATTTCACGTATCAAGTATATAGGATATACATATGTATATTAATAAAATCATTAAATGTTAATATATTAAACCTAAAATATTAAAATTTCACTAAAATACTAACAAAAGCTCATCTAAAACTCTAAGAAAAATCTAGAACGTAGATGAAATCAACCGTCATAACCAAAAAGCAATAAGTAGCAACCTCAAAAGCAAGTTTGATAAAAAATATGGCATCTCTTACTTCGAATTTTGCAACAATTGATTAAATAAAATTACTTAGCAATGAAGAAAAATTCCCATCTAACTAATACAGTATAAATAGGCTTTCTAAATTCTTTTGAGACATTTAGGATCATAAATCATTCTTGAAAGTTTTCAAAAAAAAAAAAATTAGAAAGAAATGGATAAAAAAGGAGGGAAAAACGGAGTAAAGATCAAATTAAGGCTAGTTCCCCAACCCCTTGATGACCTGATATGAAACCTTACTACCCCTTAGCAAAGCACCTACCACCCTTGCCGGCTAACAACCCCTTACCGCCCAACTGTGGGTAGAGCTCCAATGAACTCTAGGTCCGAAATTTTACCCTATTTTTCATGCAAACTCTAAAAATATTAAATTAATGAGAAAAATTTTGAAAAAATTAATTTTTAGGTTGTTTTAGATGTATTTTCATTATGTAATTTATTTTTGCGAAAGTGGGAATATTATATATATTTGCTTAATAAATGCACCATTCATCCAAAATTTGAATTTTAAAATAAATATATTAAATAATATTGTTTCAAACTCAAAATTTTTTCTAGGATACATATTACATGTAGCATATTTCGATGTAGCCTGATTTCGATTTTATATATTTAGTATTTATTTTATTTTTAGGCTTTAAATATAGCTAAAAATAGGGTAATTTGTAAAATAAATTGATTTTAGGTGAAATAATAGATGAAATTAGAATCTAATTAATTATGGATGTTTATAATGATATTTGGACAAGTTGGAATTAGATTGGTGTAAAAATCTTATTATTTACTTAATTAGTCATAATTTAGGGGTAAAATAGTAATTTTACGTATATAGATGTAGACACCCTATTTTTGCTCCCTTTAATTTTAAATTTTTAAAATAAGGTATAAAGTACTAATTTAAGGAAAAAAAGAAAAGCACGAAAAAAAAAATAGAAAAATGCAAAAATTAGAAAAAATAAATAAATTAAAAAATAATTTTTTAAAAATTAGTTTAAATAGGTCATTAAATTTAACCTTAGTCTTTTTTTTAGGGGTCTTAAATAATAAAAAGAGGAAAGGGGATATTGGGCCTAAGTTTAAAACTAATATAGCCTTGGTTACCTAATTCATATATAAAATTTGATTGTATATATGGACAAAGTATAGGTCAATGGCTTAATGGTACTACCCATGGACTTGCATTGGAATTAATTTGGAGATTCCAAGTTTAAGTCTCACTAAATGTATAAACTACCTTTTATTTTCCTTCACGAAACATACATGCTACATGTCAAGATATTACTAGGCCACATGTTACCAGGTTACGTATCAAATCATGATACGTAGCACTTTATGGTTGAACTATGACAACCATCTTATGGATAAGTGTCAGCTACGTACATGATACGTTATTAGCTATGTGTTGTTTTTTGAATATGTGATACCTTCATAGTGGATAACGCAGCTGATGTGGCGCTACGTCAATACGTTTCCTTCTCTTTCTCCTCCTTTCCCACACTTTCCTTTGTTTTCTTGTTGGACTCGACCTAAATAGCTCACTTTACACTCATTTTTTATCCAATTTTCTTTACGATTTCACTAAATCAATGATGAAATTGTGAAGTTTGCTTGGAATACTATGCATTGAACCCAAAAACATGGCTTCATACATTCATTGATTAAGTTAAAAATTGAATTGAAGTTTCAGAAAAAGATGAAAGTGCTTGTTTTTCTCCGGGTTTCTAATGCGTGATTGAAGCTCCTGTAATGCAATTCGAAGCTTCTACTGGCTATCTTAAGTAAGTTTGAATACTTTCAGATCATCATTTGTGCTCAAATTGCAGTGGTTTTCATTTAATTTGAGCATTAATTTGTTCAAAACCTATTTAATTCGATTTTTCGAATTAATGAGTTTTTGATTCATTTCATGTTTTCTTAAAGCTCAATCGGTATAAAAGAGAGGTTAGGGACTCGATTCCAGTAAGAATAATCACTTGAATCACTCTTTAGAAACTTGAAATTGAGTTTTCTCACTTTAGGGTTCGTTTTTGTCTCTCTCTTTAGCAAGCCATTTGAGCTTAAAGTGTTTTGAGCTAATCTACCCACATATTGGTGTTTCCTACACAACAAGCTTTCTAGCCCAACCATTTCTTGTCTCTACCATGCCTCTTAATACCCACTCTACCGTCCATTCAAACCTTCGACACTACTGTCGAAATCTCTTGCTACCACCACCTAAAAGTAACCTATCATTACGGCTACGTATAAGAGCTACACCAAGACTAGGCCAACGATCTTTTATACTCCAACAACTACCCCAAGCATTACACGATCTCTCTCTCTCTCTCTCTCTCTACCCTCAACTGATCACCTTGCTCCATCACCCAAACCTTCACCAGTCACCAAGGTATTAGTCCTACCCCCCTTAACTTTAATTCGAAACACACAAAAATGTCTTCCCCCGTTCATTTTAACGATTAGATCAAGTTGGAGGATGACTTTTAAAGTTGCTATTAACCCTTTGCACACAACCTAACCCAAATTTGACCGAACTGACTGCAACTCGACCTAAAGACCTAGGTCTGAGCTACCTTAACCCACGTGCTCCTTCGATTCGACCTTAGTTTAATTTCTAGTTGTTTTCTAAATTTTTTTATTTTATTTAATCATTATTGCAATTGAGATGTAATTGTAACAAAAAAAATTAAAAAATAGAAGAAAAGAGAAAAAGAAAAAAAAAGAGATAAACATAAGGAAGCTAGTTGTTGGTTAAAATATATAAAAAATAAAAGATAAATAAAATAGTAGATAAAATAACAAAAAATGATAACAAAAAGAACCTTTTCACCATATAGAAAGATTCTTTTTTGTTGTTGTTGTTTAAATAAACCTTTTCACCACATAAAAAGATTCTTTTTTATTGTTGTTGTTCAAATAAGTAAAAATAATTAATCTTTCTTTCAAAAATTAGGACATTTTCTTAAAACTTTCCAAAAATAAAACCTAATTTAGGACCTATTTAGAAAATTTTCTTAATAAAACAAAATTGACTTAAAACGTAAATTCAACTGCTTTTTAAATTTAAAATCAACTAATACACTTAAAATTAAAAAAAAAAAAACTACGAATGTTTGATTCCGAATAGCGAATACGTAGATATCTTTGGAGTGACGTCAAAAATGAAAAATTAGTTTTTCCACTTTTAGCTCAAATTACTCCATTTAGTAAAATAAAAATCTAATTTATTTAATGTCAATTTTTTAAAAGGTGATTTCAAGAGATTAAATTTAAATAAGGAAAGTTCACGATACCGGTAAGGGTTTAAGAAACCTAACTCCTGGACTTGTTTCTCTAGTTTTCCAAAAACTTTTTCTAAAATCAGTTTTCCCTACGTGAACTGGTGTCTAGATTAAAACTAAATCCACACATTTGGTTTTGATCTAAACCATTTCTCGACCTTAGTTGGGTGGTAACTCCAAAAGCTTATAAATTTTTTTTAAAAACTGCTTTTCTTTAAATCTTAGTCGATAATCAATATTAAACGGGGTAAAATTTAGTATTGATTAGTTTAGGGAAAATTAATAAAAAACTAGGAAAAAATTAAGCTCAACAATAAGCGATAAACCTAAATGCATGAAATAAGTTGCTAGTTGAATTCCATAATTTTCTAAGTCTATAGGAATTTTCTTAGAATTATTTGATGATCTGTGCTATTTATTATGAAATGTTTTAGTTAAATAGCTTAAATTAGTAACCAAGACATATATTTAGTAATAATATGTTAAAATATGTTAGTTATTTAATTAAATCATACTTAAACATACCTTGACTAGTTAGGATTATTCATTGTTTTTATTATATTTCATGCTCATACAGACATCAGGTTAGGATATATATATATGCTGGGATTCAATAATATATGATTTATCATATTTTGTTGCAAAATTATGTGAAAATATATTTTATTTACATAATACGATATCAATATGATATTAGTTACCATACGACTTTATTTATGTACTAGGATTAGAAATATCATTTAGAGATTATCTTTTAAACGAAACATATAATACGTGTTGTTGAATTCATACAAACTTCATGATATTAACCTTATTAAAACTAGATCACTTTAGGTAATAAAATGAATGTTTTCTATAATATTACGAAAAATATCATCCTACAACAATCTTTCAATAATTATAATATAATTTGATTAATAAAAAATACATCTCGATACAATTAAAATGATATAATATAGGTAGTAGTAAAACTATGTATATTGTATAATATTAAGTAAATTGCTATAACCCATATGATAAAATAAAATAGTTAAAATATATATGTATGTGTGTGTGTGTATATATATGTATATATACATATATATACATGCAACTCTACTAAATAGTTGTATAAATAATATTCCAACTAAGTATTAGATAAAATCCTAATATTTTCATAAATCTTATGAAAATTGAATATGAGCTTTGGTATATATAGGATTTTCAAGTGAGCAAGGTCATAATGTTCCAGATCTGTCGGAGTGAGCTTCAGTACAAGTAAGTGGGATTAATGCTTAACAATTTTTTAGGGTATTATTTCAAAATATTTGGAGACCATAGTTTTTATTTACTTATGCTTATAGTTAGTTATTTATGCATATGTAGCACTTTTGGTTGAGATTTGATTTGGTGAAATGGGAGCTAAGCTCTACGTTATGATTGTTTTGTGAATGTTATTATACTTGAATTATTTGAGCTTAGTTGATCACCTTAAAAAAAATGGGTTAACTCAAACCTGACATGCATTATAACCCACTAAGGTAATAAATAGGATTCTCAAGTTAAACACACACCCTTTTCGATGAGTATAGTTGAAATGGTCTTTTCCCTACTTTTAATCGAAGTAAGTGATAGGAGAAGAGGTTACGATAAGGTTAAGAATTGGGGTTTGAAGGTGGTTACGAGAGGAGGGTGTTCTTCATTGCATAAGTGTTGATTTGGTTTCAATTTATAAGTGTATGATGTTAAACTTCTCAACCTGAATTAAAGCGGGCGCAATTTCTGTAATTTTACGATGAATAGGATAACGTCATACGATAATATTTACTTGTATATATGTTGCATCTAATTAACTTGGTTGAAATTTTTGCTTGTGATGTATTGAATGCATACTTCTGTCTTCACCTCACTTATTGAGTAAATTGTCGCTCATTCCCTTATAGTTTACTTTGTAAGTTTTAAATAGATTGGTAAACTGAGACGAGCAGTAAGGCGTAACAAGAAATGACTAGTTATTGTTCTTAATATCGATTTTCCTAACTTTTAAGAAAAACTATATAAGACTCCTCAAGAGGCTTGGTGATTTTTCAATATTTTAGTTTAGGTACCTGTAAGATTTACTACTACTACTACTCTTTTGTAAAGTTAAATTACAAGTTTATTTTTACTAAATTATTTTAAAAGATTATTTTATAGGTTTATAATAAACACATATCAAATTGGATATTTCAAAGTGGTAGAGTCGAGTCTACTTAGTATGAGTTAAGTCTAAAATAATAGTTGTAAAGTCAATTTCTATTTTATGGTGACTCATACGGCAAAATTATTACAATTCTACCTTTTTGGGTTGTGATACAAGCCTCAAGAATGATGCTCATTGGGGTGATCATCTAAGTCCTTGAGATCATGTGCTCGGAAGATGGATCCCCACAGACCTTAGAGATCATGAAGATGCCCGAGTAGGTCGGAACACATGGAGAAGGTGAGGAGTTTAATCTTTTAAGCGCCAATGGGCCTTTAAAGATCTCTATCGGAGTTAGGCCTTTGGGCAAGCTGAAATTGAATATCAACCCAACTAAATTGAAACAACCATAAGAGCAAGTCAATCCAATCTTGTAGCCAACTTTACATCAACCCAACTAGATTTGTGTGATCAAAGTAGGTTGCTATAACCTAGTCATGTTAAGTGGGTCAAGCGAGTTTGATGTAGTAAATCATTTATTTATTTAAAAGAAAAAAGAGATAAGAGATAAAAGAATAGAAGGCTTGTAGTTAGCCAAACTTCAACTTACGATACACTAAAAACTAAAAATAGAAATTAAAAGGTAGTATTTAAAATAAATTGTCTCAAAGGTTTAAACCCTAACCATCATACATGCTTTCTAAACCATTTTTGAATGGGTGGAAATCTATAGAAATCAAGAAAAAGCTAATAAAATTGTATATTTTATTGCAACAAAAATATGTGGAGTTGGATTGAAATAGTTGGAATTATCTTCACTTTGAATACCTCTTTCTTTCTACCCAATTAATTTGGTGAGGAATCAAAGGAAATGGATGAAATGTAGAAAATTTCAAAAATAGTGTTGTAATAAGTGCGGAACAAAAGAGAAGGAAACTTGTGTAGGGCAATTTAATTCAGCTATTGTTTTCTTTTAGGATATATTACGCGAACTATTCGTCTAACTATCGAAATTGTATTCACACGCCTAGTTTTTAAACTAAGCATTTACACTCCCCAAGTAGATGTGAGGTCCGATTTTTTAAATTACATGATATATTATATGTCAAGTTCCACCAAGGTTCGAAATATTATAAAACAGATAATTCGTCATGTCATCTAAATTGCCGATATAGTAAACACATGATCAAATTATTTAATTTCCAAGGAGGATCTGCATAACATATGATGCCTAACTCAAAACCAACTAGTAATGTAAATCCTAAACTCACAAATACTCAGCGCTAAAAGAGCACACAAATATAAACATATGCATCCCCAAAACCAGCTTTACCAGATACATATTATTATTCATATCTTTAGTTGCTTTCATTCATTTAGCGAGTCTCATCAATAAAAATGGTCATCATGGAAGTCTATATGTTTCTTGTAGAAGAGTGAGTGGATGAATCATAATTCCACGAAATAATATGTAGGTCGAAAATTGTGGAAAATAAAGAACAAGAGGAGTTTGAAATATTAAAATAGATCCAATGAATCCCAGTTAATACAAATTCGATGCTTGGAAAAAAAAATAAAGCTAAAAAAAATAAAAGAAAAGTAATTCTTTGTAGTTTCATTGTTTTTAAGGATAAGTTTTAAACCTGTGGATAAGAAGAAGATGGTTTTTGTTTTTTTGTGTAATTTTCAAACTAACAATTTTTTTAACGGTGTTTATTTTTTATTATTTAATAAAAACATAAGTGACTCAAGTATTAAAAAAATAACATAAATACCTAAAATTAAAAAAAAAAAAAGCGAAAACACAGATAGTCAATAATTTACCCGTTTTCTTTTATTGGGAGTAGGGTGAGTTCAGCCTTTAACGTCACTGGAATCCCTATGCATTTACGATGCGGTTTCAGTAACAGGGTAACCGTGAGCAGGTCCTTGCTTTTAATTCGTCCGCACCAACTATGACATTTAATTTGTACGGCCTTTACATCGTGCCCCGATCGATTTTTACGAGGCATTAATACGAAAGACACATTAAGTAAGCTTGGTTTTCTCATACAAAAACTGTTTTTTCTTTTTTTTTTCTTTTTTTTAAACTATTGTTAAATATGGATAAATGCTTGGTCTCTTGATCCTTGTAACTTCTAAAAAATATGCATATATATCACCTAATCCTTATCACTATCTTTCTAAAACATTAGTTATTTATGGACTTTTTATAGAGACGCTTGAACGAGCTGTATAGCAATGCGTACCCAGGTTGACATATAATTTTTTAAATTTCTTTTTTTTTTGGAATACGTATTATTATTATTTTTTTAAAGTTATAGATTAGGCATATATTAGATTTTTTTATAGTAACACTAATAATATAATCGTAATACTAGTTAAAATAACCTACTATAAAATATTAGTAAGTTACTTTTTATCTCTCAATTTTCTATTTAATTAATTAGTTGATTTGTTATCTAGGTAATAGGTTAGATTACTTCAATAGAATGGATAGTATGAATTAAGTTTTTATAAATTAATGGTTTAAATTGGTTAGTATTATGGTAATGTAATTTTGCTTGTGTTACTGTGGAAATTTTAATACCTTTAAAGAATTTAAACCGATTGTTTTAAGGTACATATAAAATTGCCCCTATTTTTACGTTGTGAGGTAACAAAGAAAATTGTGCATCATTAATACGTAACAATAGTTTTGGCTGGGGCAAATTGTAACTTTAATGTACAATTAATTGATAATATATTATATTTATGAAATAAATATTTTTTCCATATGATTACGATTGATTGATTATACAAGTCTAGATATGTTGTTCATAAATAAGTTAGTTAATATAAGGGAGAAGGAGAATAATAAAAGTAGTTGAAAAAAAAAAACCCGATTTTTATTCATGAAGCTACTTGAAAATGTTTTGAAATAATTTAATCTCCAAGGGATATATCCATGAGCTTCAAAATGCGTCTAACCTCCCTTTTTTTTTTAATTTAAAGTTAACTCTACGAAATTGTTGCGGCTATCATATCTATCAACATTTTAGGGAGTGAACCCATGCATGAATAAGTTTCTCTTGTTTTTATAATAGAGTTTAGACCAGAATCCATCTTACGTAGATTTGAAGATTATGGGGTAAGTTGCAAGTCCAATTTTTCGAAATTTATTTTTATAGATTTAGATATATATACGATATTTTCATATCTATATCAATTCTGAAATCTACATTATAAAGTATATAGAATATAGATTTTATGGTACTTTACACTTATTTTATAAAAATTATTAAGTTATAAAATTAATATAAAACAATATTGTCTTTCTATATTCTAAATTTTAAGTTTTACCTGAAAAAAAAAAAAAAAAAGTGAAATAAACATATAAGTTATATATATAAATTGAGTATGGATGACATGATCTCCGATAGAAAGGTAACAAAGAATAAAGCATGAGTGGGAGCGAAGAGTCTCCAGCGGAACGATTCTTTTTTAGCTTGCCATGGGATACAAACTAATAAGCAACTAATAGACTTAAAACGAACTTTGGCAAAAGACCCCGATAGCAAAATGATCTTTGAAACTACAAGAAAAAATGCTCCAAAAACAGGAAGACTAATTTAAAATACTGTAGATAACAACAGCACTATCGGACTCAATTTCCACTGCATCCTGTTGTTTTGATTTTGCCAACTCCAGACCAGCTAAAATGGCAAGGGCTTCGGACATAGAAGCATCCCTCACATATATATATATATAGCACAAGCCCATCATTCATAAGAAATCTAAACCAAAAGCATATCCTATTTCAATTTTCCCGTCTCTCTTATTTCATTTATATGCTTTTATTTGTTTCGTTCTACCGTATTTATGCTTTATATTGGATATTTAACTTTCAAACGAGCGGATGAAGCTTCTTAATAGATTGCCAGGCTGTAGCCTTTCTTTATGAATGTGTTATCATCACTTTAGTTTTATGATGAAGATTTTGCAATGTTATTTTTCTAAGCTCTTGCAGGATATCTAACTCTATATAATTTGAATAAACAAGATATGGTTGAAATATCGATAGGTTTCAAGTTATTAATTTACTTTCGAATTTTAATATTATAAAGTGTAATATAAAAATTCATAAATAAATATTATATATGTTCTACAAGATATAACTTTTAAAGTGGTTTTAGATAAGAGTTTTGATTCCAAAATTTAAAAACCGGTACCTATAAAATGAATACGAGTAAGGCTTTATAACTGACTCGCCCTCCATTTGCTTAGACCTTATACATCCGAAAGTATCATTTATTAATGGCCTCTCACTTATCAATCCTTTATTCTTATAATCTTGTGTTTATTTGTCAACATGATTGTTCATTAAATAAGACATTCATATTGTAGAGATAAGACACAATAATATATAACATACACCGGATATAATAAAATACAAAACATGTGCGTTGCCAAGCATTAGACTAACAACTTGCTAACAATGCAGAAATGGAAGATGATAACTAATCAATGCCTATATCATTGCGCAACATGTCATCTTGCAATGTTGCTTATCCTGTAAAACTTAGCAGTAATATATGAACAATCCAAGCATATTCTCTAGGGAATTATGCCAATTTATTAATACCAAGCATGTCCAAGAAGTACTCCTAGTTTTGCAATTCACCACCTTCATGACGAAGAAGCATCTCTACAACTTGGCTCATGGTAGGTCTCAGATCTCTATCCTCTTCAATGCATTGTAGAGCCACTGCAATCAGAACCTCAATCTTCTTCATGTCGCAGTTCCCTTTGATTGTTGGATCGACAACTTCTCTCAACCATGATGCCATTTCAGTTTTTTGGCCATTCTTCTTCTCCCTAACCCAAGAAACCATCTGTTTCCAATCATCTGCCTCTCTACCACCACCTGTAGGGCTCTTCCCAGTCACCATCTCTAACAACACTATCCCATAGCTATATACATCCACTTTCGAAGTGATTGGCAAATTATAGACCCATTCCGGGGCCATGTAACCTCTAGTACCTCTAATCCTTGAGAATTCCGAATTTTTGGAAGCAACTCCCCTGTTCAGCAGCTTAGATAGCCCAAAGTCTGCCACTTTTGGCTGGTATTCCGAGTCTAGGAGAATGTTCTGAGGCTTCACATCACAATGGAGTACCCACTCCAAGCACTCCTCGTGTAAATAAGCAAGCCCTTTTGCCGATCCTAGTGCAAAATTAAGCCTCTTGTCCCAATCAAGCTCTGGAGAGGAAATATTTTCTGCAAGTGAACCGTGCTCCATGTATTCATACACCAGAAGCCTATGCCAACCCTCTGCACAATAGCCCCACATTTCAATCAAATTCATGTGATTAAGCTTTCCAATTGAGCTCACCTCCGCTAGAAATTCTTCCTCACCTCCACCAGCCACATTAAGCCTCTTCACTGCCCCGATTTTTCCCTCATGTAGTGCAGCTTTATACACAGATCCTGTCGATCCGCTTCCAATTTCCTTGCTAAAATTTTTCGTGGCTGCTTTTAGCTCACCGTATGCATACCTCCTGAATCTTGTTGCTACAAGGTGGTAACCTTGTTTAGCCTTATTCTTGTCAAGACGTGTCCATATTAGGGAACAAAAGATGGCTACTGCCACCATAATCTCCAACCCCGCCAACGTGAGCACCACCATGAGCAAAGCGCTTACTAGTCTATTTTCGTGCATTTTCATGTATGTCCTTGGGAGAGTAATATCTCATATTGAGCAATGTAAATTGGAAATGTCCAGATGTTTCTCTGTTTGGTAGTAGCTGAAATTGTCATTCTTTGGCAACTTCAAATAAATGGTTCCTACTCCTAACTGAACCGGATGACCATTCAACAACCGAACTTTTGGATAACACTTATACGTGCCCCTTGACTCGTCAAATTTGTATTGAAAACCTCTACAATTGCACATATCAACACATCGCTTCTTGCACTCTGCCAAAGTGGCATTCGGATAGAACCCTGTATCATATCCATAAAAGTCCGTAAGAGGAAGCTGAATGAAGTCAGCATCGACATTTTCATCATCACAAAAGCTCTTGAATTTGGGCTTGCATCCATGAGTCCAGTCAGAGAAGTTTCTTCTCTCGTACCCAGGTAAACAGGTGCAGTTTCTTCCAGAAAAGGGATTATAAATGCAAATACTGTTACGTCCACAGATACCATGAACTGCACAAGGCCTAGAAATCAATTGCCATGAAACCCTCCATTCATTTTGTCCCCTGGATCGGCTATATAAACGCACGTTACCATCCAAATCCACCTTTAATATTCTCTGAATAACAACACCAAAGTCGGATGAGAGAAACTTCAAATTATCAGAAGATCTGAATTTGCCATAGATATCAAGGACTGCTACTCTACTATCATTATATGTTGTTCTTCCAACATCCCATGGTAGTGAGGCTGGATCCGGCAATAAACACTCGAGATTTCAGGTCCATTAAAAAGAAGACGGAGAACATTGTCGTTGTCAAAATAAAGCTGATAGTAGCCAGAGGAATAGTTTCCTATGCTTTTTGATGAGATTAGCGGTGTGTCTCTCGTCAGTAACTGTTGTGGAAGAAGTGTGTTGGTTCGTGAATCAAAGCTCTGCCATAATATTTTTCCTCCTTGAGTGTTCAAGACTAGATTTCCACTGTCTTTGAGCTTTAATTCCACTGATTTTTTGGTCATTGAAGCCGTGTTTGTGGACCAAACTAGTGAGCTCACACGCCTAGCATCCCTCAACACCGCATCACCATGCTTTGTTAGGGTGAGTTTTGAGTGCTTTCCATTCACGGGTTCATCACGATTTGCCATCCAGACCACAGTGCAATCCTTGAGACTACAAAAGGGTATGCTGAACCAAATGGCAAAGCAGTAAGCATTATTTCCAACTGGGTAAAACCCTGCTGTGAATTCACCATTTTTCGATGTCAAGACATCATTTGCATTCTCCACAGAAAGAGAAATGCCTTGTCTAATGCCATCATGTTTTGAAGAGGAAAATGGTATGTATGAGAACACAATTGATAGAAGCAATAGCAAGCAGAAAAGGTTTCTCATTGCCATCACTGGAGATGTTTTTGGTTGCAATGTACTGATGGCTTGATAGGTAGGCGGTAGTTTATTTACATATACCAGAAAGCCTATCTCCCATGGAAGACAGATTCACTAGAGACGACCAAGACTTTTCTAAGATACTTGCCATATCATTGCTATCAGTGGAGATGATTTGATCGGTATGTATTTATGGCTTGATATGTAGGCGGTAGTCTATTCATATATACCAGAAAGTCCATCTCACATGGAAGGGAGATCGATTAGAGACAACCAAGACTTTTCTAAGATACCTGCCATATCTAAGAGGGTAACTATGGCTGACACACACTAAGTATATCTTGTGATGATTGGTTGTAAATAGGATGGATATAAGGGCAATTAACTCAAGTCTGCCTCTTTGACTCACAAATCTGGGTTGTTTAAGACTTGTCTTGACTTGCTCTTTTGAATTTTACTCGTCTGTTTCAGCGATTTGTGATAGTTTAATAATTCTTGGTATATTCGTTTCATTTCAACCCGATCTTTTATTAGATTTTATAGAAGGCAATGGAAAAAAATCTATAAAACCTATTCTAGCATACATGTATGACTTGCAATAAAAATATATGTTAATAAAAGATTATAAAATTATCTTTTTTCTAATGAGAAGTACTGTTCAATTGAAATTTGAATCTGATTTGTTGTTTCAAAATATGTTCACTATAAAAACTCCAAACGCAATCTCTTTAGTGGTATCCATACACATGTTAATAAGAACAAATTTTAATATTTTATATTGCTAGATAACTGAGATTAAAATTAGAAAAACTAGAAAGTAAAAATTGTATATCTATCTCTTGCCTTTTCTTAAGGTGTTTCTCTAAAATAAAAAATCATTGTCCTCATAACTCTTTCTCCTATTCTTATCTCTTTTTAAACATTAACTAAAATTAATGAATGCGACCTTTTATTCCATAAACTTTTCAATTGCCATAACCTTTCAATTGTATAACAATTAAATATGAAATTAATGGCAAACAACCTCTTAATTGTCATAAACTTTTCAATTGCAATTGAATATAAAATTAATAAATTTCATATCTTTGCAATTGACATAAACTTTTCAATAACAATTAAATATGGAATTAATAAATTATATGTATTTATACATGAAAGGGTAATAACAAAATATATAACCTTTAAAAAGTATTTAACCACAAATATATGTTATGCAATAAAATAAATTACTTCTAATTTATTATTTCAGATCAATCTATTCTAACTCTGAAATAAGTATTGACTTCTTGTCAAAACTTTGTTCCAATTAATCGTGTTATAGTATGCAACCTTTTAGATTTCTATACATGAAGGTAATGTATATATAAACATAAAGCAAAATAGCTATTTAGTAATAGTTATTGGTTATCCAACGTAAGAGAAAAAGTATGAACAAGAAACTACTATAAACTAATTATTACACAATTAAATCTCTTCATCAAATGATATTCTAATTAAACTATTGTATGTCATAACCATTTTACTTAGTTTCTAAGATAAAATAGACTTAATAATACTTACCATGATCACGAGTTTGCAAGTCACTATTATTTTAACTAAGTGGCCTTAGACATTGATTTTCTAATCAAAGAAAGTGATGAATTATATCTTAACTCATTATTATCCTCTATATATTTCATATCGTACTTAATAACCGTATTATTTACAATTTAAATAAAGACTGCATTTAATGGTATTAAAGAATAATATTTAATATATAGAATATACGAAGGTTTCAAGTTTAGAGATTATTTACGTTTGGTCATTTAGAAAAGGGATTAATGACATTAAACACGCAGTGTCCTCGATTAGTGAGTCGTGTTTAGAGTACTCACTTAACTATAAGCACCCACTCGTATAACTTGGATATTTTTCCCTTGATCTAGTGAGAATTACTATAATTATACAACATGTTGGTCTAAATATTTATGTTTTCTCTAGATATTTATCCAACTAATGATAATTTTTAGATAATATAATGTAATGGAATCTCAATATATCTTTATTATAATTCTATACATATTTTAATTATTTATGGGATTTTGTTGTAAAATATATATCAACAAAAAAGTATGTAAATATAATGAATACTTATCTTTTTATAAATAATATTCATAAATATATCAAAAATATCTTGACACATTATACACAAATTACATCATCTTTTTCATTTTAAAAGTTATCTTCCATCCATTTGCAATGCTTTTGCAAGTTGAAAAATGGTTCCAGATGCATAATCTTTTACTTTTGGTTCATATTGATTTTGAGTGTTATTATCCTGATCACTTGTTAGTTTGTTTCTGGTTGGATTTAACAGGTTTTGATATCGTTTGCTGCTAGAAACTTTTGCTAGTGATCCATCTTGGACTTTTTCGAAATATTCTTGCTCTGGTACTCTCCAGGTTCAAATTTTCCGAATCTTCCTTGATGTTTGTGGCCTCTTGAATTTAATCTCCTCACTGATTCTTTTCACTAAAACAATTTGGGAAGCTTCGATGCTGTACACCCTGCATACTTTTGAAAGTGTTGCAGGTTCTCATCTTGCGGGTTGGATCTGTCCTAGTAGATTTTCCACTCTTCTTTGACGCGTGTTGGTACCTTTTGAATCTTCTGGAGCTTCCATTACTTCCTTTGGGTTAACTAATCTCGTTGGCAGGCGCCACTAGTTCGGTTTTTATTTATTTATTTATCCGTTTTTATTGGGTCTTTTTTGGTCAGTTGCTCCTTGCCTTTCATGGACAAGGACTCGTCTCATGTGCTGCATTTTTTGTTTTGTCTACGTACCATGGCTCTTTTTGTGTGTTGTGTCCTTTTTCCTTCATAAGCCTGGGTATTTTGGCAGTTATCTTGCACGGGTGGTTTCGCGACTTTTGGAACATGCTACTTCTTGGATTTTGTTGAAATTTTTGCTCCATGCATTTAGTGCATCATTTTCTTTGCTGCACCTTAGGTTACTCATCTGCGGTGATGCATTTTTTCCTTTATACTTGATATTTCTTGATGAATATCCAGGTTTCTGTAAAAATATGTAGAGGGAAGGGCTCGGATTCATGTTGTTGTTAGTGGATTTTAGGATCTAGATTGTCTTACAAAGAAAAGAAAAACTCTTGGTACCAAGGCCAATTGATCACTCCGATGCCTAAGTTAGTAAATGTGAATAGGGAAAATTGAGAATAGCGAGGAGTTATTAGATGTTTCTTACAATGTTTCTTTCCCGTATTTATAGGTAAGTCTTATGTTTAAAGCAGCAATTATTGGGATGATTAATAGAGACACGTAAAGGCATTTTGATTAGACACATTTCTGAAATATAGGGAGAGTAGGAAGTTATGTAATATAATTGTATCAAGTGATAACAATTCAAAAACTTCCCTTTAATTCAAATTAGAAATGGATATGTGTTTCTTAGCATTAGACGAGAATGTAGACTACTTGGCGTGTCGACAAACAAATGGACGAGTGAATGAAACTCGATTATCAATATTTGCCCTCCAACTTCTATGTTCGAGGATTTGACTAAAGGAGTAAATATTTAATGCTTTGGAGGCCAAGTGGGGAACTGTTCCTTAAACGCCGAGTAGGGTAGGAAGACGGGTCGCATCCTATCTGAAAGGTTGCAATTTTCAATTTTCCCACTTGTTGAAAAGACTATAGTGGAGAGTACGATTACTATCACTTTGGTAATCATTATGCCGTAGGCCTAATAACTATTAGGGACTTCACAATCGTTGGATTTTTATCTTGAAACATGTGTCAACAATCTACGCCATTATCTAAACAACACATCATTTTCGTCAGAAATCTATTATAGTTATGTAGGCAATTCATTTGTATTTAAGGAACCTTTCAAGATCAAAAGCAAATTTCTTCAATTGCATCCATAAGCTATCGTTATTTGCTCGACATCTTGTCTCACTTTGAAATTCTTCAAATTTTGTGACATTTACTATAATCAATCGAGTATGGTTTGCAACGTAATTCGTCAACTTATCCTTTTATATTCTAAAGCAACTGAGTCTGACACTACTTCCCCCCTCTAGAAGAAGAGTGAGATTGCATGTTCCTCAAGTAGCTTAACCGACAATGTTCTGGAGCGATGGGATAAACTCACTCGAATAAATTCTCTTGTGGCAGACAATTATCTATAAGACAAAGAGGGAAGATTCTAGCTATGTATATGTATAATAATATAGTTTACTTTTGCGATTCAACAAACGGAGCGGCTAGTGCTCTCGACAAGGTCTTTGTTTCCAAAATATAATAAGTACTGGCAAGATCTTCTTAGAGTATGGACTCTTAAGAGGTCGAGAGAAGAGGAAATGACATGTTTTCTAAAGGAGCACAAGTTTTATATCTACTTGAAATATCTTGATTTTGGGCTGTGCTTCCCTTTCTTGGCATTTATCAAGCAATTCTTCAATTACTTCCGAATTACATCGAGTATGTTCTCATCGAATACATATCGGCTTTTAGTAGCTTTCGAGATAATCTGCAAAGAGCTTGAACTCAAGGCTATGCCTCAACTGTTTTGGTACTTCTTTACGATTAGGAGGTAACTTAATGGTTGGTACTTGCTACTATGAGGCATAAGCGAAAGTTCGTGGATGGGTTGGAGTCCAAGATCCATAAGTGGTACGACAAATTCGTGTTTATCATTTCAGACAAGGAGTTGAATTTCTAGACTCAATGAATCGAACCAATTCGTACTAAGGACATAGAGTTGATACCGAATGATGCTACTGTGGTAAAGAAGATCCAAGAAACGAGGAAGAACAAAATATTCTTCTGGGACGCTGAGAGAATAATACGACATTATGAAAGCAGAGAGCCAATCTTTTCCAAGAAGGAAAGTACGCTAATAAGTAATCGCCGTGCCGAGCATAGTTACAAGAGGAAAGCCGTTCTTGTGACTTAGGAGAGGAATTGTTGCCTTTGAGCCTTACTCCGCATGGAGAATGTAAGTTTTTTCTTATTTCTCACATTAATATTAATATGTCTACTTCATATTATAGACATGAGCATTGGTGAGGTAAATCCTGTTAAGTTATTGGCTCAAGCTAAGGCCAAGAAGTCAAAGGTTGACAAGCACGTGGCCACCTTTGTCACTATCACTCGACCATCTGTTGTTAAGAAAGCAACAAAGGATGGTGTAGTGAAGCAGGTGGTGGCCCAAAAGAAGACCTCCTAACTGGCTGAGAAGCAGAAAAGGAGCGAGAAGCTTAGGTTGGTTGAGGCCACACATACTGAGGCACATCTTGCTGAGAACATTCCATCCGTTGCGGAGTCGAGAAACGGTGGTTGAAAAACCAAACCCTAAAATGAAGCTAAAGCTACCATAGCCGCCGAAGGGTCATCACTGATGATTAAGGCTGTAGCGAGTACTAATAAGAGAAGTGAGAAGGAACTTATTGGCCAATTCCCTACTAAGAGGTCTAAAGAGTTGGATGAGAGGACGGAGGAGGCCATGCGCAACAAAGCTCTCATTAACAATGCCAAATTCATCCCCAATACGGATGTTGGCGAATACTTCGTCCCGTATTGGAGCTATAATGTCTTACATACCGACTCAGTCCTGGGCGACATGACAAAATCTTTGACCATGATAGAAGGCATTATTCTTCCCAAGGACAAAGAGATTGCAAAGAAAGATGTCGATAGGGTTGGTAGTTGTACTAAGGCTCATATCGTAGCTAAGTTGTATGATGTAAGTACCTATTGCATCCTTTCAACTATTAGATTCATTTAATTGCTAATACTCTTTTTTGTTTTCATATCAGCAGCCACATTCTAAAAGCTTTGGGTAAGGTTGATAAATAAATGAAGAAGGCAATAACAGTAACTTTTCATGTGTTTTGCCAAGTGATTTGGAATACTCATAATTTTATATTGACTTGTCATAGAAAATTGAAGATGCATACAACTCTTCAAAAGCTCAGACAGTTGCTACCAAAAACGCAAGAATAAGGCCTGAGATGGAGGCTAGAAGGTATTAAGACAAACTAACTACCGAGAAGTTAGCGCACTCTTTAGTTGCCGATGAAATCTCAAGCCTTAAGTCAAAGGTTGAGGAGTAGTATTAGAAAGCTTGATGGGAATCAGGTTATTAGACCGTTAACCAGCAATCAAGCTTGAGGACTAGAGAGATTGGCAAGACGAATCTTCCTACTATAGCTGACTCCTGTCTAGGCTAAATATCTCCTTGTTGACCTATTTTGCATGCTGAGTCGAATGACTGCCTATTTCTCATAGATAGTGTGTCAAGAAGCGGAAGGCCAAGACAACAATTGAGACAACAGCCAATCACTTACTTTGTATTGCCTTTGCCGAGATGTTGAGAGAGAGACTCTAGACTGACTAAGCCACTCCTGCTCGAACAAGTAAGCTAACCATACTTTTTGTTCGCATCTTCTAATGGTATCACCAATACAGCATCGCTACATGTACATAATCATGTGTAGAATCTATTACACCAATGATTGTTTTCCTTGAATATTCAATTTTACCCTTTTATATCTTGTACATTACTTCCTTGAGAAATGCTCTTTTTGTATTTTTTGTTTTGGACAAGTTATCCTAACTTATGAGTATAAATATCCTTATGTTTGTAATGGTAGATAGATTTTGATTATCATTAATACACTTGATAACTTGTCTCTCGTAAACATTACTTTGTTTACACTCATTTCACTCTTATCATAACCCTTAAGTAAGGCTAGATGACAAGTAATCTCACTGGATCATCTCGTACATTATATCTAGTTTTGTCATGAGTTCTTACAAATTCCATTGGTGCATCATATCCATTGAAACTGTTCGTAGGTTTTTGCTTACTTTTCATTCGCATATGTTCTTTCGCACATTCCCCATTATTTTCTTTTTAAGCTTTCAACAAGCTTAAACCCATTTAATGACTGGCCTTGTTTGTTCTTGGTCACGGTTCGCATTATCTTGGTATCAGAGCGGAGGTTTGGTTTGAGTATGGTTTGTGTTTGAAGTTCTATTTATACTCTATTTTGTATATGTAAAACAGAGTAAGTTAGTGTATTCTTTTTATTGTTATGCTTGTTAGCTGTTGCTTTTCTAGTTTGTAGAAGTGCTTGCTATATCACCTACTTGAAGAGTTTGAGTTTTGAATTTGTGGAGAAAATGATTGACCCAAGTGTAAACATTGGTGCTAGAGATGATAACAGTAGAGTTGTCCACCATGGACGATAGTCTTAGGAAACTCGTAGGAGTATTGATGAGAGACTTGATAAGGTGGTTAATCTCTTAGTAGATTTGACCCGAGCTATTCATGCGTTGACTTGCTGACCAACTAAAACTGCGCAAAACACCCCACAAGTCACTTAACCTATTAGAGGTCAGAACCCAATTCAACAAGTTTGAGGTAGAGGAGTAAGCAGACAAGTAAGATGAAAGATATACTTGAGAGAATTAGGTGAAGAGGATGAGGAAGAGTATTTTGAAGAAGAGTAAGCTCAAGTTTCCAGAGCATTTGACTATGTGAAGCTTTGGATTCCAAGCTTCAGTGGATCTAGTAATGCTGATGAATATTTAGAATGAAAAGAGAAAGTAGAGCGTGTTTTTGACTACTATCAATACAAGGATTACAAGAAAGTGAGAACTGCTGTTGTTAAGTTCTTCGGATATGCTGCCATGTGGTGGAAGAATTTCCAAGCTATAAGGAGGCGAGAGGGCTATCGAGAGATCAATACTTAGCCCGAGATGAAGATAATACTCAAAAATAGGTTTTTGTTAAAAACTTATCTATAAGGCACTTTTACTTGGCTTTAGGATCTAAGACAAGGAGGTCAAACAGTTGACGAGTATATCCAAGAGTTCCAAATGCTCATAATTCGATGTGAAGTGGAGGAACTACTAGCTCAAACAATCTCTAGATTCATTACTAGGTTGAGAGGTGACATTCGAAACATTGTGGAACTCCAACGTTTACTACAATGGATGAAGCCATTAGAATAACCCAACAAGTAGAGAGACATAGAAGGATTTGAGTACTGACCAGGTTGCCGACTAGTCGACCTGGATAAGTGAGTTACCGAGTTCAGTCAAGTACTGAGCAGAAAGGTCGACCTGACAGTGAAGTACCGACCCAAACTTATGAGAAGGGGTAAGGATCAAGCAAAAAGATGAGCCAGACAAGTGTTTTAAGTACCAAGGGTTTGGACATATGGTCGCTCAATATCTGAATTGAAGAACTATGGTGATTAAGGGTGATGTCCCGAAGTTAGATAGAGAAAGTACTAATGAGGAACCTGAAGAAGAGGAGAAGCTGTCGAGAAAGAATTGATTGAAGAAGATGTGTTTGCTGAGGACTTAGACTAATTGATCATGATTGTCCGACACATAATTAACATGGAACCTTCATGAGAGGAAGAGTAGAGAGAGAATTTGTTTCATACCACCTGTAAGGTAAATGATTAGGTGTGTGCCCTCATTGTGGATAGTAGAAGTTACACCAATGTGGCATCAGCCGATCTTATTTCAAAATTGAAGTTGCTTCCTGTTGCCCACCCTAGGCTGTACAAGTTGCACTGGTTGAGTGAGAAAAGAGCACTATATGTCACTCGGCAAATATTATTGTCAATTACTATTGGAAATTACTCTGATAAGATTCTCTACGACGTATTACCCATGTGCGCTTCTCACATGTTGTTAGGTAGGTTGTGGCTATTTGATAGGAGAGTTATCTATAATGGCTACAAAAATACGTACATGTTCAAGAAGGATGGTCGAAGGATTACAATGAACCTAATGCTATCGAGAGAAGTTAACAAAATATAGACAAAACTTGCTTGTGGATCAAAAAAGGCTCTAGTGATGAGTAGAGTTGAGCTCCGAGAGGCCATTGATGCTGATGAGCCGACCTTTATGTTAGTCAAGCGACTGTTAGAAATAAAGGAGTAGGGTGAACTAACCTTGGAAATAAAAGAGTTGCTGGATGAGTATACCGATCTGTTCTTAAAACAGTTACCCGAGGGGTTACCTCCAACTCAAGGCATAGAACATTGCATTGACTTATTACTTGGTGCCACACTGTTGAATAAATTAGCCTATCGGATGGGTCCCGAACAGGCTTCTAAGCTCTAACGTCAAGTCAATAAGTTGTTGGAAAGAGGTTATGTTGGAGAAAGTCTCAGCCTTTGTGTTGTGTCGGCGCTTTTAGTGCTGAAAAAGGATGGTACCTGGTGGATGTATATAGATAGCTGAGTTATGAACAAGATCACAATCAAATACAGGTATCCCATTCCTAGATTGGAGGACATGCTAGATGAATTGAGTAGAGCCAAGATCTTTAGTAAAATTAATCTTAAGTCTAGTTACCATCAAATTTGCATAAGGTTAGGAGATGAGTGGAAAATTGCATTTAAAACTCGATATAGACTTTGTGAGTGGATAGTCATGCTGTTTGGCTTGTCTAATACCCCGAGCACTTTCATAAGGCTGATGAACCATGTGCTGAGATGTCTAATAGGAAAGTGTGTCATAGTGTACTTTAACGACATCTTAGTCTATAGTACCAACATGCCGGGTTACTATGAGCATCTCCGAGTCGTAATGAATATCCTTCGTGCCAAGTGATTATTCGAAAACTTAAAGAAATGTTGCTTTTTCTAGGAGGAAGTGGTATTCTTGGGCTATGTAGTCAGTAGAGGAGGTTTACAAGTGGATGACAAGAAAATCCGAGCAATTGTTGAGTAGCTTACTCCCACTAACTGTGTCAACATGAGAAGTTTTCATGGATTGGCTTCATTTTATAGAAGATTCTTCAGGAATTTCAATACCCTCACTGCACTGTTTACTGAATTGATGAAGAAGAAAGTCGGCTTCTGATGGGGGGAAAAGGAGGAGAGGAGTTTTACCAAAATAAAGGAAAGGTTGACCTCTACCCCTATACTAATTCTACCTTACTATGAGAAAATATTTGAGTTAAAATGTGAGGCGTTAGGCATTGGGATAAGCACTGTCTTAATGCAGGAAGGTCGACCAATTGCCTACCACAATAAGAAGCTCAAAGGGCCTCAATTAAATTATTCTGTGTATGATAAAGAACTCTTGGTACTGATCTGAGCACTGCAAGTGTAGCAGCATTATCTCTTGCCGAGAGAATTTTTCATCTACACTGATAATGAGTCTTTGAGGTATCTCCAAAGCTAGACGAAATTGTCTAAGCAGCAAGCGAGATGGGTCGAATTCCTTAAAGGATTCAATTTTGTAATAAAATATAAACAAGGAAAGAGGAATGTAGTTGCAGATACTCTTTTAAGAAGACATACGCTTCTGAATGAACTACAGACCGGACTGTTTGGGTTTGTAAGTATCAAAGAGCAGTATTATGAGGATCCACACTTTGGACCCATAATTGCGCGATACATCAATGAAAGAAGAATGGACAAGTATCATGTGGAAGATGGCTACTTGTTTCGAGATGAAAAATTATGTGTGCTGACTTATTCCCTAAGGGAGCTGCTGGTCAAAGAAGTACATAGTGGAGGATTGTTCGGACATTTCGAGAAGAAAAGAACAAATGAATTGCTAAGTGGTCAATTCTTTTAGCCGAGAATGAGGCAAGATGTGTACTAAGTTATTGAATGATGTATTATGTGCAAAAGGGCTAAGTGCTCGGCCGAGCAAGGGAGAGCAATGCCTTTTTCTATTCCGACAAAACCTTGGACTAAATTAAGCATGGACTTTGTTTTCGGATTACCATGGACTACCTGAGGTAAAGACTCTGTAATGGTCATTGTCGATAGGTTTAGCAAGATGGCACACTTTGTGCCCTGCTCTAAAATTATTGATGCTTCGGCTATTACTGCTCTTTTCTAACAGGAGATTATGCAGTTACATAGCATGCTGAGAAGTATAGTCTTTAACAGGGACTCAAAGTTCCTGAGTCATTTTTGGAGGACCTTATGGTGTTAGATGGGGACTAAACTACTATTTGGTATTTCTTGTCACCCCCAAACTGATAGCCAAATAGAGGTGATTAATCGCACTTTAGGATCATTACTTCGAGCTACAGTAGGTAAGAACTTAGCTTATTAGGACGTCTACTTACCAGTGGTTGAATTCGCTTATAACTGGACAATGTACGACACCATTAAGCAAACTCCCTTCGAAGTGTTCTATGGTTTCAACCTCGAGTTGCCCTTCGATCATACCCATATACCTGTGCCTACACAAGAAGACCCTGATGCAAGAGTTAGAGTACAATTCCTTCAACACATCTACGATAAAATCACTTGGCACATCGATCAAGCCATTAGACATATGTGAGAGAAAGCCAAGGGTAGGATGGTAAAACTTTTTCAGGTAGGAGACTTAGTGTGGATGCACCTAAGCAAAGAAAGGTTTCCAAGCAAGAGGAAAAACAAACTATCCTAAAGGCTAAAGGACCTTTCAGAATTCTCCAAAAGATCAATGATAATGCCTACAGATTAGAGTTACTTAAGGACTATGGGGTTTCTGACACCTTTAATGTTGTCGACCTTAGTTCGTATCACCCTGATGGAGAGTTGATCGAAGACCATTCGTATTTGTTCCTAAATCCAAAACAATCTAGAGGGAATGATGGGAATTAAGCTATTGGACTATTAATCCGCAACCAACCCTGAGGATTAGAGGGATTGGCAAGATGAATCCTCTTGCTACAGTCAATGCCTACCAAAGCTAAGTATCTCCTTGCCAACCCGTTCTGCATGTTGAACTGAATGACTGCCTATTCCTCACAAATAGTGTACTAAGAAGTGGACGGCTAAGATAACGACCAATCCTCATTCTCACTCATGCATGGCCAATTACTTACTCGACATCACCTTTGCTAAGATGTCGAGAGAGAGACTTCGGACTAATTAAGCTACCCTTGCTCGGATAAGCAAGCTGATCGTACTTTTTGTCTGCATCTTCCAACGGCATTACCAATACAACATAGTCACGTGTACAGAATCACTCTTATCCTAATTCTTAAGCAAGGTTAGGCGGCGAATAACCTCATTAGACCATTTTGTGTGTCATATCGAGTTATGCTATGAGTCCTTGGAAGTTCCATTGGTGTGTCATATCCATTGAAGTTGTTTGTGGGTTTTTGCTTACTTTTCATTTGCATATGTTTTTTCGCACATTCCCCATTATTTCCTTTATGAGCTTTTAGCAAGCTTGGACCCATTCAATGATCGGCCTTGTCTGTTCTTAATCACGGTTCACATCAAAGCTAAGGGCTTGAAAAAGGAGTTGTAGAAGAAGAAAGAAGACTGCTGGGGTTTAGGTCAAACACTTAATTCTCTGAGTGATGAGGAAGACATCAATAAAAGAAAGCAATGCATGTCTAGCGATTGAATCTACCATCTAATTGATTTTCAATAATGGAAAATAATTCTTGGAATAGGCCTTGTTAAGATCCATGAAGTCTATACACATGCACTACTTGTCGTTAAACTTCTTGAGTAGCACACAGTTGGTTTGCCAAGTCAGATAAGACTCTTCTCGAATAAATATTGCTTTCAATAGCTTATGGACTTCTTCTTTTATGGTTGATTGTCTCTTGGGAGAAAAATGTCTTTTCTTTCACTAGATTACCTTTGCACTTGGATCAATTTAGAGCTTGAGTACAATAATGTCTCTAAGGATACCTGGCATATTCGAAAGGGACTACAAATACATCAGCATTGACTTGTAAAAAGTTGATCAAACTTTGACAAATGCTTGCCAACAAGGGTTTCCTTATCTTTGTTGTTTTCCCAGGATCATCTCCCAAAGAGATTTCCTTCATCTCATTCTTGGCACTTTCTATGCCAACTGACTTTCTTTCTGAATAGGTTTTTACTTAAAAAACCTCTTCTTGTCTTAAGGCCCTCATGTACAAAGACCTTAACAACTATTAATCCCCTTTGTACACACTAACTCTCATAAGAGTAGGGAATTTGGCTTTGAGATGTGTAGTGAAGAAGATGATGCCTGATAAATGTTGATATGGCTGTCCCATGATCATGTTGTATGGAGACTAACATTTGGCAACAAGGAAATCCACTTTATCTTCCGCAACATTCTTGTCATCTCTAATCTGAATTGGTAAAGAGATCACTTCGATTACCTAAACAGGTTGATTGTTAAAGGCATACAAATCATAATTGTAAGATCTTAGTTGCACCTTGATCTTTAGTCTCATTTGATTGAAAGCATATTGGAAAATAATGTCTACCAAACTTCCAATGTCAACAAGAATTTTCTTGACCTTGAAGTTGACAATTCTAGCACCGATCACTAGTACATCATCATGCGGCCTTTAGATACCTTTGAAATCTTCCTCTGTGAATGAAATCGTATTGTCGATCTTAACCTTTTTGCTTTGGATATTGAAAACATAATTGATAGCGTTAATCAAACTTGAAGAGCTTAACCGGCCTATAGTAGGTCCATTAACAATTGTGTTGATTACCCCATTGGGTGCTTTACTAGTACTCCCGTTTCTTGCATCTCTCTCGACATTGGCTAGCCGAGTAACATTTTCATGGTCTTTATGTCTCCTTTGAGATGGTTGTTCGAGATTCTTGGCATCTTGCGCCAAAAACTTGTACAAAGGCCCTTGTTGTATGGCATCCTCAATTGCATTCTTAAGCTAAATGCATTTGTCCGCATTGTGTCCTTTGTCACATTGAAAATCATAGTATTTGTTGGAATTTCACCTAGATGAGTTCCCTCTCATCCTCTTTGGCTACTGCAGCACTCCTTTTTGCCTACGTACCTTCATCAGTATATTCGAAATTGGACAATTGATTGGAGTGTATGATGAATATGTCAGAATTTGTGGCCTCTTTCTCTCAGCATTAGGACTGTGATCATCATCCATACTGTGTCAATCTTTTGCACTCTTCCTTTGATCATTTTCTCTCTCTCCCCTATTTTGATCAACCTCTTGCAGGCCTTTATGTTGTTCTCCTGTTTGATGTAGGACGTGGCTTTGGCTTTGGCTTTGAACTCGATAAAAGTTCTAAGCTTATTCTCGACAAGAGACTTGAAAAAGTCTCCATTGGGCTTGAATCCATCGATTATAGCGTTGAGGGTTACACTCATGTCCAATTCTGGAATTTGGACCATCTCAACCGTAAACCTGACTAGATAGTTTCTAATGGATTCATTTGATCTTTATTTTATCGTGTTAAGAACTGAAGAGGGCTACACTTCTGCTAGCTGTTTGAAACACGAAATTGTGTTTGGCTTTAAGTGTTTGAACCATGTACTTACCGTATTCCTCAATGTCAAGGGAAAGGCTTGGCAAGCAATGGCATCTCTCAAGCTGTACAATTTGGCTAAGATGCGGTAGTACTCTAAATAATCTTTAAGGTCATTCGTTTTATCATAGGTTTTAAATTGTGGCAGCTTAATGTGCCATTGTATGACCTCTTCCAAGACCTTAAGAATAAAGGGGCTCTTCTTGATTTGAAACTATTTACTTACTGCAGTAGGTGGGCTAACATGTGAGGGTCCAGTATGGTGCACCTGCTACGGTTGCTTACCTTTGTCAATTTTTTTGAATGTAAGAGCCAAAGGTCCCATCGTAACCTTGACTTGCTTTTTTAGCAATTCAGGTGAATAAATTGAGTCATTGCTACTCTCGGCCTTGTGATCACCATGTTCTTTGTTTTGATTTGGGTAAATACTATTATGGATGAGATTAAGGATTTGCTTATGCTTTTTGTTTAGTTCCTGATTTTCTTTCGCTAAATCAAGACAAAGTTGCTCGAGCCTAATCAAACATTGCTCATCAATATGCCTAGTCCCCTTTCTCTCAAGGTATTAGGAGAAAGAATCAGCATTTGCATTCTTAGTTGTTCTAGTTTTCACCATGTGGGTGTGTTTGAGAAAAAACAGACGACGCTAAAAGTTGTTAGTGGATTTGGGATCTAGATTTTCCTACAAAGAAAGGAAAAACTCTTGGTATTAGGGTTAGTCTAGTGTAACCACTCTAATATCTAAGTTTGTAAATGTGAATAAGGAAAATTAAGAGTAATGAAGAGTTATCAGATGTCTCTTATAGTGTCTCTTTCTTATATTTATAAGCGAATGTTGTGTCCGAAGCAGTAGTTATTTGAATGGTTAATGGAGACATGTAGAGGCCTTTTAATCAGATACATTCTTGAAATATAAGGAGAGTGAGAAGTTATATAATATAATCGTGTCAAGTGATAACGGTTCATACCACTTCCTTTTAATTCAAATTAGATACGGATCTTTGTTTCTTGGCATTAGTCGAGAATGTAGACTACTTGACTTGTTGGCAGACAAATGGATGAGTGAACAAAACTCGACTATCAACACGTATAGTTTTTGCAAAAATAAAAAAAAAATATTAGAATTTTTTGACAATGTATTTAAGAACTGGTATTGATAAGTTATTCTCACTTAATAGCTTACATCTATTTGACGTGATGTGGAGGGAAGCCCTCAAAAGAGAATAATTTATAAATATAGGCCCTTAAACTCATATTTGAAAAATTAAGATCCTTTTTTGCAAAACTGAAAAAAATATAGGTCCTTCCTTTATGTTCTTCTAAATAAACCATAATTAAATAAATAGAATATTTTACTTATAATATTATCTTTGTGCATTTTATTGAATTTATTTTATTTTATTTCTCTTCCAAAATTTTTTCTTCTTCAGACAACCATTCTTCTATATAGTTTTGAATGGAACTGTATAATATTTACAGATAAACATGGTAAGTAAATTAATTTTTGTTAGAGTCAATAATTAAAATTAGAAAATGTAAACATTATAATCATATATTATTTTCATCCAATGACATCTCTATAATTAAGATAAATGATATTGCACTTTTACTCTCCCTAATGTTGTTTATACTTTATTTATTTCATTTTTTATGTTCACTTTCCTCAAACCAAATCTCAAATAATGCGAATTAAATTTGAAATAGTGATAATTTTAAATAATGGCAACTCATGTACCCAAAATATTCTTTAATTTAATTATTGTCTAAATAAATTATAATGTTTATATATTTTTAATAGCAGTCTTAAGTCTTTTAATGAAATTTATTTACTTCTATATTTAACCATAAGTATGATTTACTTAAAATTAATCCAAAAAAAAGAGACAAAATTGAATAAAATAAATTCAATAAAATTTGTAAAGGTAATATTATAGGTAAAATATTTTATTATGGTTTATATGAAAACATTTAAAGTAATAACCCATATTTTTGTAGTTTTACAAAAAAAAAAAAAAGGTCTTAATTTTCTACTATGCATTTAAGGACTTGTATTTATAAATTACCTTTATTTGAAAGCCTCTGTATATACCATATCAGATTCTTAATGACAAATGGATGGAAGCTTTTAAATAAGAATAAATTATAAGCATGCACCCTTAAATGCATGTTAAAAAAATTTAGGTCCTTTTTTGCAAAAATCGCACAAATACCAACCCTTACTCTGCATTTTTTCTACACAATTTTAGTGTGTGGTTGTTGGTGCTGCATTTTTCCTTGTTTTCCTTTGAATTTGCGGTGGTCAATTTCTTTTTTTTTTTAGTTCTCTTGCTAACATTTTGGGTTAGCGCTGTTGGTAATTTATTAGAGCTAATGTAAGGGCTACTACTTTGGCTTTTTTTGTTGAGAATTAAATGTTTGATAATGACTAGACTATTTGTTTTTACATTATTCAGGTGAAAAAATTTAGAAAATAATATTGCTTCATTTCAAATTCTCAACAATGTTTTTAAATAATTTTCCTTGCCATTTATCATTGCTCTTTTCAAAAATACTTTTTCAAAACTAAAACCTTTTTTTTTTTTTAATCAAGTCGAGAGACCTACATTAATGTGGACCGAGATTAAAACAAGTCGAATTAAAGGAGAGGAAAACCAAAACTCGAGCTCTATTACAAAGCTAATTCTCATCGTCGTGGGCATTGCATCGTATCATGAGAAACATCAGTCTTCTCATTCTCCAAATAGGTCTATCAGGGCGTTTTGAATTAGTTTTTCCCAAAACAAAACTTTCTCATGAGGGCTATCTATTGGAACGTTTTGGGTATAGCAAATGGCAGGTGAGTTAAATGTTTAGAAAAAACTTGCTATACTCCATAGAGGATCGTTAATCATGGCCGTTGAACCTACAACATCCACGGATAATATTCCAAAGATTGTAAAAAGCTTCACTAGAAGAACTTTTTCCCAAATCAAAGATCTGAAATTCGGGTTTTATAAAAAGATCCAATAAGTTGCACTATTTTAAAAGGGAAATGATCAACTTATTCATATACACTACAACGCCTCTTACCTTCCTTTTCCTTTCTTCGTAATCGTGATATATGCTAAATGTTCTAGACTTTTGTGACAGCAGTTGTGGCATGACTTAGAACAAATTCATGGGGTTAGGACCTTGGATGGTCTTAGGTGATCTAACATTGTATTGTCTCCACATGATAGGAAAGGGGGGAAATCTATTCCCAGGAATTCCATGCAGGACTTTCAAATGAAATCGAATCGTCACCTTTAGATCTTGGTTTCTCAAGTAAGCCTTTTACCTGGAAAAATAATGAAATTTAGTAAAGGTTAGATCGAGCCCTTGTTAACTCTATTTGGACCGTCAAGATCTATGACTCACCTCAACAGAAACTGCTCAAACTATTGTCCACTTTTTAATTCAGGCTCTGAGGAAGAGTGATGGGAAACGCCAAAATTCCACTTTCAAAACATACAGACTCGTGATCGGTCTCTCTCAAGTGTGGTAAAGATATCCTGGAATTCAGAATGTGAGGCTTTGGGTCTTATTATGTTCCATTTAAAATTAATAAGGCTTAAAAATTAGTCAAAATTTTGGAATAATAATGTGTATGGTAATATCTAAAAAATATATATATATATATATTAAAGCTGTTGAAGTTAAAGTATCCAAACGGGAAATTATGCACGATAAAAATAACGAGGATAAGGACCTCTACATTGAGCTCCAGAAGGCTAAGGTAGATTCATTAAACCTTATAAAGCAAGAGGAAATGTTTTGGAAGTTATGCTTAAAAATTCGATGGTCAAAAGATGGGGACGGAGCCCCAAATATTTTGATGTTGTTGTCAAAGATGACTAGGGTAACTTGGTCAAGGGGGAAGCCCTGGCCTGCTACGCAACTAAAGTTTTTTAAGGCTGTTCTCACCAAAGATCAACAAATTGGCTCCTGCCATCGCTTACATTGGCTCTACTAGTTAAGCACTGATTCAGATAATTTCTTATTGATTGCAACTCCTCCTCTTGAGGCAGGCAGTCTCTAAATTGGAATATGATTTAGAACTAGGCTCTGATGGTTTTGGAGGTACGTTTTATAAGTTCTGTCGGTAAATCATTTGGGACGCTTTTTTACGGTGCTGCGTCAGAATTTTTTCAAGGCCTTCCCCTTCCTATCTGTGTTAGAATTTTTTCGGGGCCTTCCCCTACCTAGTTCTTACACTTCTGGGACAACAATTTTGATTCCTAAAAAGAACAATCCTCAATCCTGAAAGGAGTTCCAACCTATTAGTCATTGCAATAAATTAAAAAATCGATGGTTTAGTTATTCTGTTATTAATTAGTGGTTATACTACCAGTTAGTAAAAAGATAGAAGCTAACAAGTTGTTGGTTTATTATTTAGATTAAATTTTTGTTAGTAAATTATTACAAGTACCTAGAGTATAATAGTCCTAAGTAGTTATAGAATTTATTAAATGCATTTCATAAGTTTAAGCCTTCAGATACTCAATCGAAGATCCTTGATCTAAATTTTGAGCATATATATACATACATACATATATATATATATATATGGTCATGACTCTTGCATTATATAAGTTATATGAAGAATAAGTATTAATTGCAAATTAAGGTTTTTAGTTGATCAAGACACAAGTAATGACCATTTGCTAATTGCTTCTTGTATGTTAAGATAAGATAATAATGAATTTAATAGAAAGTGAAACCTTGATTACTTGTAACGTATACATGGGAAAAGCCCGAAAAACTTAGGGTAGCCAGTGATTTGGGAAATTTTACTCAACATTTGTACAATGAGACTACACATCAAAGAACCTCATATCAAAGAAATTTGGAGTTAGTTAGGCATTAGCTTTTTTATTATTGAATTATTGACCTTGGTGACATCATGGATTGGGTTAGTGTTATTATTACTAATACTACAACCAACTTATCTAAAAACTTAAACTATGATCGTTATATTTATTACTTAATACTCCTCTCATTTGTGGGTCATAATTTTAACTCAGGCTCATCAAGTGAACAGCATAATTAAATAGGAGTTATTTGACAATGCAAGGATTCAAACTCATGATCTCTTACTTTGATACTATATTATGATTGATACCACAACCAACTTATCTAAAAACTTAAACTTATGGATATAGTTAGGACCATTACATTTATTACTTAACAAGTGTATTAAGAAGAATCTTGAAGTGGGTTATACAAGTGTGTATGGTCTATCTTTATGGACATTTGTAATGGAATTATCATCTAGTGTGTTTCCAGTTTTGTACAGGTGCTTATCTTTTGGGACTCATGAGTTAGTTAAGGCTCAAGAATAGCTAAGACTGTGTAGTTGTTCAAATTCAAATAAAGATATTTATTGGCCTAAAAAGAATAGATATTTAAATTGCATATGCAACAGTAGTTTAGCTTATATTTATATTTCTATTGCATGGCATGCGTATGTATATGTATAGTCACATATTGGGAAATAGCGAACCCTTTTGCAAGAACATATTCTTCAAGTAGAAGAGATGTTTGAATGCTATGTTTCTAGCCTTAAAATGTAGGATTGGGTTGGACACTAGTGTATGAAGAAAATTACACAAAAATTTTGATAAATTTGGTATATTAGATTAGTTTGTCTATTATGTAAAAGTTTTAGAGTCTTAACACATTGAAAATAAAATATATCAATGTGAGATATTGGAGTACTTGATAAATATTTACAATTTGTAGATTCTTAAATACTATGAACCTTAATATCTCGTGCTACAAATTGAGTTGGTGGTAGACTACTCATGCCTTTTGGTTTTAAGGTGTAGCATGTCATACACTTATTATAATGAGTTTATCGTTGCAAAGGATTTATGTAAGCCCTAAAGTTAAGCTAAGTGATCGTAGGATCAAACTTAGTATACAAAGTTTAGGGCGATCGGTTAAAGGATCCAATCAAACTTAAATTATAAACTATAGATAGAAATATTAGCAAAAATGACCTCGTAAACTTGAATTTAAGAAAATAAGTAATAAAATAAGAGATTATGAAATTTTCAAATTTTAAGTATAATACTTATTAATTATCGAAAAGGCAAAAAGTGTAATTTAATAACTAATAAATTACTAGAAATAGATTATATGTATACTAAAAATCATAGAATGACCTAAATAATAATTAGGAATGTTCACATGTACTCTACATATATTTACGTGTAGATAAAAATATGCGAAATTACTTAAATTAGCTAGAAACTTATTAAATAATTAAAGAAAATTATTAAATAATTAAGAAAAAAATCAGAGGAATAGGGAATGACTTGCATTTAGTCATGGCAAGTCAAGAATTGAAGAAGAAAAATTAACCAATAAAAAAAAAGCAACACAAAAAGCAAAATTAAAGAGATTTGAATAATGTCTTGTCTAATTAAATGCATAATAATTACTATAAAACTCTATAAATAGTAAGAAAAATTATAGAACTCATTTGAACAGTTAGAAGTTAGAAAAAATTAAGAGCACCAAAATTTGGAGAAAAAAATTAGGGTTTAGAAAATTCTTAAGCAAATTTGTGTAGTAGGGGCTTGTGAATCAAACCCATATAGTATCACCACCTGAAACCAAACCACTACCACCACCCCACTCTAGACCCACCACCTGGACCAGTCGATACACCTAAATTGATGTTGGAAGCCCAAAAGTCATCAGACTGGGTGAGTCTCACATTTACTTCGATTTTGTATAATTTTTTAAAATTATTTATTTTGCCTAGAAAATTGTGAAATTTATTATTCTAAGGTTTTGTTATATGTAGATTTAGGGAAAAATAGTAATTAAGTTTAATCATATCTGTAGATATAGGGTTTTTAAGAAATTAAGCAAAATCGAGTATGATTAGAACTAGAAATAAATAGGTTTAGAAGTGTAGTTTGGAGCTCAAATTTTTTTTGTAGAATGCTTAAGTGATATAAAACAGTGCTATAAAGCCTTTTTTTTTTAAATTTAATTTTTGAAATTTTTAAGTAATTTTTTAGCCCTAAAATGATGGAAAAATTGGATAATTTTGGATTAATTAGGTGATTAAGTGATTAATTATTGATTTAGATGGTAATTAGATGCTTAAGGATGTTAATCTCTGATGTGGAAACTTAATGCTAGTCTTTAGAGTATTAAGTGTAATTAATATAGGAATTATGTAGTAATTGTAGGAAATTAGGAATATGTGGAATTGAAAATTTAATAAATATGAAAAATTAGGTTTATTTGTATAATATAATAATAAAAATCAGTATATAATAAATCTGAAACAAAATTTAATTTTAGGTAATTGTATAAAAAATGTAAGATTATCTCACATTAGGAGTGAATCCAGTACCCCAATTTGGATGAGAATGTACCGAATAATTTAGAATACTAAATTATGACCCAATGTGATATTAGAATACTCGAGCTTAATGTGATTAATTTCACATCAAGATTCGAGTATAGTTAGGATTCCTCGTAGTTAGAGACAATGTAGAATCAAAATTAAAATCTAATTTAGAAATTAAACCCCGAAATGAGGTAGAATGAATCATCAGTAAATAATAGGTATATATGGAGAAATGTGTTAAATTATAAGTTAGAATATGAATCATCAAAGTATAAGTACTAAAAAGACGTATTTTTATTATAGAATACTCGGAGATGAATCAACTTGCCATTAAGTGATTGGGTGACCAAGAATTCCAAGTAAGTTGGGTTATTACTTACTGTATTGAAGTATTATTTTATGGTATTCGGAGACTTAAGATTGTGTATGATTGTGATTGTAAGTAGCTTATGCATGTGTTTGAGTATCTGATTTCGTGTTGAAATTTGTGTTATGATTGATTGTGTATTATGATTGGATTGGTGTAAAATTATCTGAACAACCTAAATGGAATTTAATCTTATTCGACTCCAATGCCTTAAATTGTCATGCATTGTAACCTTTTAGGTGATCATTAGGATTCTCCAACCAAGCACCGACACCTTTAATAAAGATAGTGCTGGATAGCAAATTGGTCTTTTTTTCATCTTTAGCCGAGTTAAGTAACAGGAGAAGAGGTCGCGGTGAGGATGAGAGCATTGGTTCGAAGGATAGTCTTAGGAGGAGCAGTATCTCCATTGTACAAACTTGTGTTTAGTTGTGAGTTGTTGCATAACATGAAAACTCCTCAACCTGGATTAGATTGAGTGAAATTTCTCTAATTTCGCAACAGACTAGACTACATTGTGTGATGACACTTGCTTGTTGCATTACATGAAAATAATTACTTGATAATATTGTTTGTGTTTGTAAACATTCATGAGTCTCAAATTCAACTTACTGATCTGTAGTTGCTTATACTCGTATAGATCCTTTTGCAGGTTCTGATTTCTGAATACTTCGAGTAATATGCTGCCCTACAACTATCTAGAGGTTAGTTCTTTTGAAACTTAAGGTGTGAGGATTAATTCGCCTAGTAGTGGATGTATAGCTAGAGTCTCCTTAATAGCTTAAGAATGAAAGATTGATAGTTGTTATGTAAATTAGTGGACTGTTATGTTAATGTAAGATTTCCTGGGAAGTTCTATGGAATGTACATGTAATTATGTATGTTGACCTAAAAATTCTTGATAATTACTATAAATTTAACTAAACACTTAATTGAACTGTTTACTTCAAAGCGAGAAGTCGTTGATGCCTCATGTAGATCATGTTTATGGTAGGTACTGTGAGGCCAGTTACTATTGTAGAATAGTTTATACGATGGGACTGTTGCGATTGTGATTTTGAGGCATAACAATTTATATAGTGACCCTTTTGTGGTCAACACTTGTAGTAAGCATGCAACGGTTTTAGGGGCTTTTTGAGCCCTACTATACTCATTATAATATGTTATAGGTTTTGTATGGAGTTCTAAGGTAAGATTTAGTATCAGAACCATCGGATTCTAGAACTTATGGTACCCTACATTGGTCAGATAGGTCTTAGGATAGATTTAACTTATAATAGGGTAGGTTTTAATCCTAAATTATTGGAACTTGTATATTAAATAGATAGGGTATGTGATAGGACATGATAAGCATGATGGAACTTATATCGTATATGGTATAAGTTTGCTTTTTAAATTAACACTCTTTTAGACAATTAAATTTATCTAATATCTGTGATTTAAGTCAATACTTAGTTTTTATACCTATTAAATGTTGTTATTATTTTTTTTTTTTTTTGAAAATTTCTACATTTATAGTATTTATGATTTACATTAAAAAGATTTTCTTTAGTTGTTTCGAATATCATTATACTAGATATAAATATTGTTTTAAATAGAAAAAGATAAAGAGAAAAAATTTATAGGTTTTTCTATAGATTTTACTGCATATGTAATGCTTCGAGACCCTATTTGGACATCACAACCTACCATATATCTCAGGTCTTGGAATTTGTTAAGGTTTCTAAATCTACAAGTATTCACTTGAAATTTCAACCACAACTTTCAATTAACTTCTCAAAAGAGTAGGAATATAACCCACATAATTCCCATCAAAACAAAAATCGAGTCACAAATGTCTCAAGAGTCTAGAGGCTCTACAATTCACAAGTATCATATGATTAATAAACAAGAAAAGGTATCTGTCTCCTCAATTTCTAACACCTCAAACAAAACATATCAGAAAATACTAAAAGTCCTCATAAGTGTCCAAATGCTAGTAATCCATCACTAACAAGTCATCCTACATCATCAATTGTAATAGAAATATAAATATTGGACATCCTCCTCTTGTTAGATGTTATTAACCAGCAACTCCTCATAGATAAGATATTCATTTGTTCTTGTGCCTGAAAAAGAAAATGAATGACACGAATCCTAGTACATGATGCACAAGCACATGCGTACGTTCATCATTCAATTGCACATACACATACATAATGCAATTAAATAGGAAACAATCACAATTTAGTTATCTTGAATTTAGTCTAGAAAGCAATAAAGGGATACTCAGGATCTCGCCACACCAAAGTCTTTGTCCATACACATAAGTTGATATACATATAAGTTTTCTTTTAAGTCTTTTACGTCTAAGTCCAGAGTTTATAAGTCTTGGAATTCTAGCTGCATCGCTCTGTATAAAAGTCTACTAAGAAATCCCTATATATGATTAGTAGTCTCTCCTTTGTAGGCCTCTCCACTGTGAGCTCCTAGAGTAAGCGGGTTAAGCACAATCAGCAAACCATTCATTTAAGCCCAATATAAATTAGTCTAATTAGCTTACTATGTCCTATCATGCATAAGTAAATAATCAAGCACCACGTACCTAAATCCTTAACGAGTAAACGGTCTTAGCAAGGAAAAGTGAAGGAGAAAATCCAAGTACCTGGCCCTAAAAGCAATGTATTCAACTTAGTTCGTATACTTTAAATCAATTAGACACTTGTGAAACTTTAAACAAATCAATCTTTAACTTTCTCTATCTCCATCATTATTGGGTTCTATATTGAAGTTGGAATTATTTAATCTAACCAACTTAGAATTCCATTCTCAAAGTAAGGATTACATCTTTTTGAAGTGAAAAGGCTAAGCAAGGATTCGATTGGGTTAGAAATAACTTAAAACTAGGTTAAGAAACAAAATGGAGTGAAACAGGGCATGGCATTCGGATGCCATGCTTCTACCACTTAAAATGGCCTAGCATCCAAACGTATCTAGATGTTAGCTTACAAGGCATCTAGATGCCTTACTTTTGTTCAGCAAATTTTTGCAGAATAGATGCCATCTAAACCATAACTAAAATACTTAATCCTTGCCTACATCCCCCATACTTCTAATCCTAACTCCAGGCACTATAAACTAAGGATTTACAATACTATTTTTCAACTAAAACTCTACATTTCAACTCTACTAAATAGATTTCAATCCAACAAATTAAGACCAAGAATAATTATTCAAAGCACTTACTTGGAAATGATTCAAACACTTGGTGTACTCTGAAAATGAAGAAATGTACCTCCTACAATCTAAATAACACATGATTTTAGATTGAATCCTTAGTAAAATCTCAAGTTTGACTTGTCATAAACACTAACCCAAGAAAAAAACCAAGCTTAACTTCAAGAATTTCCATTACACTTACCTTATATACCCAAAGGAGTTATCAATTGAAGGTATACAACAATCGCCACTTAAATCTTTTAGAAACTAGCTGTAAACTATAAGAAACAAGAAGTTTTAGAATGCTAGAAAACTTGACACGAATTTGCTTAAGCTTAAGCTTCAATGCTCTTACCTTAAACACTCGAATCTTCCTCTTAAGATAGGGTTTTGGGGACAAGCTCTACTTTTCTAACAAAAGAGAGGTGTTTTAGACTAAAAAAGGTAAATACTAAGGTTTAGGAAAAGGAGGCAAATTAAGGGTAGGTTTTAGTAATTTTTTAGAATGCCCAAAATTCCTTTATTTTTAGGAAACAATTTCTTGATGTATTACAACATATAAAATGTAGAGTGGTTCCATAATATCATATAGTAGATTTTAATTCCAAATTTTACATATATCAAATAGACAATTCACCATATTGTTATGAATCTTGTAGGAAGCAAGTGCAACCCCATTTCTATGTTAGCATAATTAGGGGTGTAAATGAATCAAGCTAGTTTGCAAGCTCTTTGAGTTTAACTTGAGTTTTATTTGAATTCGATTTGGTGATGGTTAAGTCGAGTTTGAGTTTGAGTTCAAACTCAAGTTACTTGAATAGTAAATCGAACCAAACTTGAGCTTTAAAATGTTAAGCTCGTTAGGCTTACGAGCTTAATTGAGCTTAGTATTATTTTTAATTTATTTAAATATAAGTAAATCTAATATTGGTTAGGGAAAATTTATAAATTTAATTGAGCTAATCGAGTCAAACTTGAACTTATTATATATATTTTCGAATTAAGTTCAAGCACAAAATTCAAAACTCGATTGAATTAGAGTTGAGCTTAAATTTTGAGTTTTCAAATCGAGTTTAAGTTTAAGTCTGATACTGTTTGATTCACCTCGATTTGATTACACCTTTAAACATAACGACATGAACAGGTGGAAGACACTCTTTCTAGCAATTTCCACGTAGATTATGTTCCCTAATCCCTGCTGTCTTTCGGTTTTACTTCTTCATAGACAAATTGTTTCCGAAGATCTGATCTACTGGTAGTAGCCAGGAGACAGGGAGTGGCATCTTTACAGCACAAGCAAAAGAAGGCCCTTACCCTTCATGTGGACCCAACACGAATAATCCTTCCAAAAAATATTGTACATATTTCATTTTACTTGATGAATATTATATTTGGTTTATCCATCTCCTTTGTAAATATAAATTTAAATCGAAACTTATGAACCATACTTATAACTTAATGAAGTTTAGGAATTAAAAATGGGGGAATGAAAATCCCTCATTAATTTCATTTTTCTTTCCCCCTACCATTTATCGTATAAAAGAAAACTGCTACGAAAATTTAGCTCACTTAAAAATAAAATAAAACTATCGGGTGTTGCAAAATTCGTATTAGTTTTTTATGGCAGTGTAACTGAAGCAGTTGGGTAGACAAGTTGTTTGGTACACTTGTGCGTTATGGGCTCGTTACAATTTTATAATGCCTACTCCTATCATATTGCCCACAGTTTATCATGATTGAGAAAGTACCATTTGTATATTTTCGACAATTTTCTTCAGGACCAAGGAGAGAGTGAGAGAAAGGGGAGTTGTAACGCCATTTACTTTGCGGCTTTTCGCTTCGAAAGAGGTTTGGAATAATGCTTTCTCTTCTGTTTTCTCTCCTACTCCAAACCTTCTTGTTGGGGACATCACAACGACTCCCCCTAGAAAGAAACATTTTCCTCTTGGCGGGGCAGAGCAACATGGCAGGCCGTGGTGGTGTTGTTAACGACACCACCACGGGCAAAACAACCTGGGACGGCATTGTCCCACCTCAGTGCTCCCCCAATCCTTACATCATCCGGTTAGCCGCAAATCTCACTTGGGTCCAAGCCCTTGAGCCACTACACAAGGACATTGATGCGGAGAAGACCGATGGGATCGGCCCCGGCATGCCTTTCGCCAATGCCATATTGGCGAAAGACAGAAGGTTTGGAATGGTAGGCTTGGTGCCCTGCGCCATAGGAGGGACTAAATTGAGTGAGTGGGAGAGAGGGACCTATTTGTATAGCGTCTTGGTAACAAGAGCTCGAGCATCCGTAAAGAATGGTGGCAAAATTCGAGCATTGTTATGGTATCAAGGGGAAAGCGATACAGAAATTAGAACAGATGCTGAAACATACGGGAAGAGAATGGAAAAGTTCTTCACGAATATCCGCCATGATCTTCAATTACCTCAGCTCCCAATTTTCCAGGTAAGTTTTCATTACTTTAATAATCTTTTTTGGTATGAAAGCTATTGTAATAATGTACCAATGTTTTACGTGTCTAACGCAAAGATGTTGGAAGTAGGCATCCATTTTGCAAAAATTGATTGAAAGAACGTTTTATGATGAAAAATTAATAATAACGATGTATCTACAAGACCTTATTAGTTCATGACCTACGTTAATCCACACATAATACCATCTGTAGAACGCTTTTGGAAGATTCTTTAACTTGTTAGACGCCGTTAATGCGATATTTTATCCTGGGATCGTTTCTTTGGATGTACGCAGCTCGGGTTGTCTTCAGGGTAGGTTTTTGCTTTAACTGGTGGTTTAGCTGTATTTTCAAGCCAAGTTGCCACTATAATATCATAATAGAGACAGCGCTAAGGTTGTTCGATGTTGTTGTAGATATATTATATTTTATAGAATAAGGGTATATCAAACGTACCTCTTAACGGTGGTTCAATATGCCCCTCATTTTTTAAAGAAAAAAAGATCAATGAGTATTTTAAAACACATGTTATGGACTGAAAAGAAAATATCGTTTTTCTACACATCTATCCATGATGTTTTTTTTGCTTAATTGAGTAACAATTTGTAAAAATATTTTTTCCTACTTGTTAACAAGTTTTAGAACATTAATCGTACCCGTAATGACAGTTATGTAATTTAAGTATTGCTGTGTCTTATATACATACATACATACATATATATCTATAAAACGTATTGTTAGTAATGTTTCAGATCTACTAAAATATATTTTTATTCGTGGATTTCATATAATCTAAATATGGCTGTGACTTATTTAAATATAACATATCATCAATATTATGTTGGTATAGATCTACAAATTATCTCCTTCTTGCGACAGCTAACGAAATTCCCCGTTTTGTTTGGAATTACTTGAGAAATGGAATGCACTAGTTAAATGTACTTTTTCCATGTTTTGGTTGAAACTTGAATAAAGCAATTGGAATAGATTCAAAGTGAAGCTATTGAAAATATCATCTGTCCTGGCCCGTGAAAAGATTGATCATTAGCTATCAGTTTCTACTTCCTACTTGATTTTATACCCATAAAATTTGATATTTAGAAATTGATCATCTCCTTCACTTCATTAAATAAATGACGTTCCTAAAAAAAGAAAAGAAATTTTTTGTTAAGATATGCAATGAAATGACCTAGATCGAATCTTCACGTAACAATGAATGAAAGAGAGAAATCGAATATAAATATGAATTCAATAATTTAATGGAGAAATGCTCAATCACCAATGGAAAATCAGGGCGATAATCACAATAAAACATTTAAAAAAAAAGATTTTAATAGTATTAACACACTATTATAAAATATTATAATCTCTTTCGTATTAGTTGAGCTCAAACACTTTAGTTTTTGATATAACTCATTTAAGAATGATTCTTTGCGTAAAAATAGTATGATATACAATCTTTCACTTTGATGCTAATTTGTTATAGTGTAACTTATCCAATGCCTAATCATGAAAAACAACCATACAAAGAGAGAAGTGAAAAAAAAAAAAAAGGAACACTAGTAAAAATTTGATGTGTGAAACTCTATTTAGTGGGAAAGAGTAAATAGGAGGACTAGCAAACTAGTTTTCTTATTCATTACTTTCATAATAATTTTGTTTTCTAAACAATTTTATTAATTATTATGAAGGTTACACTCTTATGCTAGGCTTCTTTTATTCAAAATATCTTTTTTTTTAGTACTTTATAAAATGTTATTAATTCCTCATGATGGGATTCTAAGTCCTCCCTTTATTATTTTGTTTCCTGTATATGTTTTGCCACTTAGATTCTATTGTGCACAACTTAATGATATGTCATGACAGGTTGCCTGCTTCATAGCATGGTGTACATATATTGTGTTTGAATACAGGAGGATGATAAATGAGTTGAGTTGTTTATGAGCTATTCGAGTTTGGCTTACTTTAAGTTGAGCTCGATTCATTATAAGCTTAGCTCAATTCATAAACGAGTCGAATTTAAACCTAAAATAAAGCTTATTTATATAAACTAGTCAAACTCAAGCTCATGTTTAGGGTCGAGAGAAGGTTGTGAGCAAACTCATTTTATATTGTTAATAAAACAAACTTGTGAGTAGCTTATGAATATGCTACCTAGCTAACATTTTATATTAAAAATTGTATTACGTAAAAAATATATAATATAAGAATATAAAAATAAGAATAGCATAATTAAAAAATTATCGAAAAAATGTATATTTTCATATTTTTTAAATTAATTTTAAGCTTCAGTTTAATTCCGAGCCTGAGATTGGGCTAGTTTGGGTCTGTTTATATAAATGAACTTGAGCCCAAGTTGGTTTACTAGATAAACTTAGTAAAAATTCAAAATCATTTATGTAAACAAATAGAGCTCAATCTTTCTGCTTGATTTTTAGATTCCTTAAATAAGCTTGAGCTTAAACCTATCATTTTTAGGCTTAGTAAAAATTCGGTTAAGCTTAAGCTCGATAATAATTAAATGAGCTAAAATTGAGCCTCTCGACCTTGCTCAACTCATTTACTCGACTCATTTACAACCCTTGAAGATAGAAAAAATTAGAAGGGAAGAAAATGTAATGATTGAATTAGATAGAAAAAAAAAATCATAAATTAAAAATTGAGGAATTTAGCATTTTTATTTTGCTAAAATTTCATAAGAGTCCTTACAACTTAGAATTATATTTTCAATTTAAGTATAAAATAGTAATTTTATTTGAACTCATCCCAATCTTTCTAAATTTGGAGAAAATGGTTTCCACAGGACCAAAAGAAAACTTTCCTCCTTAAATCTATACCTTCCCATTTCCCTCCTTTTTCAAGGAAAAAAAAAAATCAAATCTTTTCCTTCTATTTCCTTACTTTTCCATTATTTTGCTCAATCCAAACATAATGTTAAAGGTTGTTGACTCAAAGGTGCCAATTGTCATGTACCTTTGTTGGTAAAAAGATTGTAAATAGCAAATCGAACCGCGATGAATAGAAAAATCTATATATTTTTTAAATGGGTTCAGTTAGTGGTGTGGTTTGATGTGTTCTAAACAATTCATGGCTTGATTCAAGGATCTAAACCAAACTGGTCGGTTTGAATCAAACCAAACTAGTTACTAAAAAAAAAAAGTAGAAGAAGAAGAAAAGATGAGTAGCAAAGACTAAAAGATTAAAGAAAGGAAAACCTCAATGCTCGCTGCTTATCTTCGAAATCATGGTTGCTGTCCATGTCTATTTCATGTAATGTAATGTGTTTTCAATTTGTTATCCACTTAGCAACTCTCTTCTTAGATTCTCATATGTCATTTAAAAGGTATATGTAAAAAGTGATAAAATAAATAAAAAGTGGTTAAAATCTTGACAAATAATAAAGCAATAGGTAGCTCCATATATATCCATCAATCAGCAACTCTTTGCGTATGTTTTCTTCTTATTTTGTAGTAGCCATAAATATATCCATCTATTGGGTACTTTAATACCTATTTGTGTGTTTTTTTAAAGAATCAACTTATACTTGATACTAGCAACTCACTGTACATGTAATGTGAATTTTTTTGTGTGTATTTTAATATTTTGTTAGAAAAAGAAAATGCAAACCATACCATATCCTTTTATGTTTATTAGGTTGAAAAAGTTTGTAAATCGAATCATATGATTAGTTTGATATAGAAAAAAAAAACCACACCATTAGTTTTAGGTTTGGTTTGGTAAAAAGATATAAGTCATACTAAACTGAATCCTGCCTACCTCTATTTATTAGTTTCATGTGGAATTAATATACAGCTGACAATGAATGAACCTAGTTAGAAGAATATAAAGTAAGATAGTATTTATATATACACCTTAAAAGTTATGTAACCTTGATTCATTATCACATTAGGAAAATAAAGATTTTGCAACTTAAGATCGGCTTAATAATTCTAAAAGTGGTTTATTTCAATTTTGAAATAGCTAAGTTTTGATTAGAGTTATCAAACCAAGGTTGACCTACTTGGTCTAATCCGATTCGATTTGACCCTTTTATCAAATTGGTCTGAGTCACCTTACTAATAGTTACCTTGGTACAACCTAATTGACCTAATCGGTCCAACTTGATTCTTATAAGAACTTACCGAGTTTTCATAGGTTATTATATATTATTTTCTTTTATATTTTCTAAACAATCACCAATTTGCTAAAGGAATAAATGCAAATAAAAAAAATAAAAAATAAATTGTAAAAAACTTTTAACTTTTAATTTTTAACGATATAAGTAATTTTTTTTATTTTATAAATAAATATAAATTATATTATAATATTTTTATTGATCATAGTTTAATTCCAATTGATCCTTAATTGATCCTCTCAACTCTTAATCTCTTCTTACTCCTAAGTTAACCTTTGAAGCAAGGTTTTCTGACAACATTGATTTTGACTACATAAACAACTTTCAGATCTCTTATCATATTTTAATATCTTATTTATCTTATACTTTGCTCCCTCTAACAATAAAAATTTTCATGATCATGTCATTTACCCCATTGATGTGGTTCCTTTGAATATTGATTTTTCCACTTCTCACGACCTTCTCCGTTACGGTAACTAGCGTTTTTTTTTTTTTCCTGCTAGGCGAAGATATTCATTCCATAAAGAAAAACACAATAAAACAAGTAATCAACAACTATAAGAAGAGATGGGATCTAAAGATCCTTTGCACAAGGACACATCTCTTTAAAAAATAAGGGTTGAAACATTTCCTTTACAAAGAAAATTCTCCAATGAGAATGAATACCAATCCACTGACAGAAAACAACCCACATGATGGGTAAAAACCAAACTAGATAAAAGAAGGGACCAAAGCAAAAAACAAACTCACCCACCCTTAAACCAGAGATGTAATAGTGCAAAGAGATCATGGCAGCAATGAGTAGAGACAAAGAATGGTGGCGCTGAGAGATAGAGAGAGGTGACGGCAATGGGAAGGATGGTGGTAACGAGGACAGCAGCAACAAAGTGGTATATGGCAACGACTAGTGGGATGAAGGGGAATCACCAACAAAGAAGACAAAGGATAATAGTGAGATAAAAGATGAACTCTAGAAAAGGAGAATTTTATTAAATTTTAATGAGGAAAATGGAAGATGGAGGTGGAAGAAAGAGGAAAAAGATGAAAAACGGAATTGGAGAGGTATGGGACGACCTGTAAGGAGAGGTTGCCTCTAGGGTTTTTTTGGTTTTGTTTACTGACTTTCAGGGAAGAGAGAGGAGAGACCCTTGGGGTGTTTTTCAATATGAAATTTTGTTTCGGTAATTAGTGAATTTTAGTGGTCATATATGGCAAATGAAGAAAGAAATGGATGGCGATAGTGTGTCGGACAATTATATAAAATCAACTATGGAATGTTTTGAAAATATTATACATGATTTTTGTATTGATTATTCGACGACATAATTGAAATTAAATTTTGTTAACATGTTGTTGATTGTCTAAATGTCGTGACATGTCCCTAATCTTGACTAAAGTTTTATCTATGGGATTATTATTTTTGAAGACATCAATGTTTTAAGATCAAATTTAAATAAATATTTCATTTCTTGAGCATCTTTGTTAAGTCCCTAAATAGTAAATATTATCTTTAAAATATTTTCATCCCCTTTATTACTTAGCCAATTTATTTTACTTATGTGAGGGTTTTAAGGCATTTAAAATGATTTTAACTGCTACCATCCATATTTTTCACACATTGTATATATTAAATTTTATTGATATTTTACTTATGTGGTGACGACATGTGTAATACCAATCTTTTAATCCTTTTTGTCATTTTTTTTTGGTAAAAAATCTTTTTATCGTTTACATTCAAATAAATTTCGTTTTCTCATTCTCAGGTTGCTTTGGCATCAGGGCTAGGGCCTTATGTAAATGAAGTAAGAGAAGCCCAATACGGGATAGACTTGCCCAATATTAAAACAGTTAAAGCAAAGGGCCTGCCTTTAGAACCCGATGGGCTCCATTTAACTACGCCGGCGCAGGTCCAGTTAGGGCAAACTTTGGCCAGCACATTCCTTCACTCCGTGCATAGTCGTTTACTTCATGCTAATGAGGCATTAAGGAGCTCTTCTAGTTTCATCCTGTATTTTTTAGTCGGAGTATTATTTTATTTATCAAGCAAATAAATTCAATATAATTCATCGTTTTATCTTTTTATTTATTTTTTTAATAATTGTGAATGTTGTTGAGTTGATTTTGTGAAATAATACTGTCCGCCGCCCAAATTTTAAAAGGAAAAGTTGTAGTACATATTTGTAGGATATAAACAATTTACATCTATATTTTTTTAAATGTGTAGTTGGACTAAGCTCTTTATATGTGATAACTTACTCATGTTTGTTCTTTTTATTTATATCAACAATACCCCCTTAAATAAAGGTATTTTATACACTTATTCTTTCAACTTTGAAAATGTGTATATAAACCTCTTAGTAACCAAAAAATCACAAATACACCCTAATTTATTTTTCATTTTTGTTTTTCATTATAGAATAATTTTTCATTTGGTATCATTCATTATGATAAAATGGTAAAATGATAAGTGTGCATGGGTATTTTAGCTCTTTTCCCTAATTTCTATTTGTACAAATGGAAATAAGGGTATCTTCATTGTGTTCATCACAAAATGATATTGCTAGTTGTAGCTAAAGTAATATTATGATTAGAATTTCACTTCTAATCAACTAAATATAAGCTAGAAAAGTTTGGAGTTTGACTCAATTTAGGTAATGAACACAAACAAAACATTGGAAACTCAAACTCACGTTTAGAAGCTATACATACTTTAAAGACCTTGGATCGAGTATAAGGGTTACAATATACTATCTACTTGTCTCTTGCCATTAAGAGGGGTAGGTTATTAACATATCTTTTGTCTTTATTTGGGTCCAAAAATGGATTGGATTTGATTATTTATTGAATCATAAAAACATACTTTATGAAGATCTCTTCCTTTCATTAGAAGAGCCAACAAGCTACCAGAAGCTTCGCTTTTGGTTCCCCCTTTATATATATATATATATATGGAATAGGATCGTTATTTTTACCATTAGTCTATGAAAGATAGACATTATTTCACAACCTTTACTCAATTAGGGATTGTCCAATACATAAGAGCAAGGTAACATCACCGAAAGGAGAGAGAGAGTGAAATGACGTAATTGAGAGTGAATGGGTACAAAGTACGTAGAATATGAGATCCTATTTGTATCCTAATTTGCATATATCAATTCCTCAAATTCTGATTTCATAATGTATCCGGTGGCGTGCAGTAATCAACTTGAAACATATGTTTCATAGAACCTACAAAGAATAAGTTACCTTATTGAACTAGTAAAATTTTTTATAATATTATTATAACATAAAATTCTAAGATAAGTTGTTCAATAACCTATCAAGTTATCCATATAGTTGTAACTAGTAAATTAATCTCCAACAATTTGATCATATATTTTTCAATCGCGTTTCTCATTAAAGTATACATTATGAACTTGATAATATAACTTCACTGAATTTATTACGAAATGTTATCATAAATTACATCTAACATAAAGTGTAGGTTTATTTATTTAAAATATATAATTGTATCATATTCATTATAGTATCTTGACTAATACAAAAACATCTTATGAGTAATATAATACAACAAAAATAAATAAGTTTCAAATCATTTCGACTCTGGCACAATTGTTCTTTTTTAATGGACAAATGAGTTTAAATTTTAAGCATAAGTCTAGTTTAAAATATTACGTTATATTTTGTTTAATAATTTTAGGAGAGTCAATACAAGATATTTTGGATACTAAATAGAGAATAAATTTTAAAGTGGGCATAAAAATGACAATATCTTACTTTCCATGCTATCCTATAGGAATAAGTTAAAAAAAAAAATAGAATAGAAACCTATCCTATTTTAAACATGGACTATGGGCTAGTAGGTAGGCTACCTTTAGGTTTTGCGGGGACAAATTAGCTTAAGTTTCTCCTTTTGAATGGAATTTCACATATTATTAAACCTGTGGTTTGGGTTGGGTTGGGTGAGTACGATGCCAAAATTAATAAAAAAAAAAAGGAATAAAATAACTATTCCATCCTGGTTAACCACATGGGCTAGGATTTGAGAGAGGGGCCGTGAGCAGAGCCGCCATTGAGGACGTCAAACGTGGTAACTATGCAACGTGACGTGATAATGTATTATGGCGGGAAATGGTCCAAATCCGCAATGGGGGCCCCGGGGGCAGTAACATGTGAAGTAGTTCCATTTAGATACATATTCCACGTTTAAAGGAGATTTTAATGTATTATTCTCTAGAATTGTGCATCATTTGTTCTTTATGTCATTGGGAGACACCACCATCTAATCAAGTTTAAAGGCGAGTTAGATAGATTCTTGATTCCTTAATTTCAGCTTCTTTGTGGTCAAGAGATGATTCTTGTTCCTTTTTGCTCATGTAACATTAGTTTATTGTTATCCTTTGTGGCCAAGAGATAATTCTTGTGCTCATTCGCTCTCGTAACATTAGTTTATGGTCATCCATTTTTAGTTGTAATAAGGATAAAAAAATATTACTAGGTTAAATTTCTAAATAAATCCCTTTTTTGAATTCCAGTGCCAGCTCATATAGTAATCATCATTATTCTCTTACTTCTGTTCCCTATAAAATGTAAACTTAATAATAAAAAATCATATGAGATGACTTTTTTAGGCCATCACATTACTTGGCATAGCTTTTGAGAGAAGAGCATTCCATATGAGCTTCCTCACATTGAAAACGAGCTCTTAATGAAGGTATAATCCTTGAGGATTGCATATGAGTTTTATTATTATTATCATTATTTCGGCAATAAATGAAAAATGAAGTAACAAAATCATAAAAATTTAACAAAATGATAAGCTTAAGAATAAAGAAGATAGGTCCTTAATACTATGTTTGGAATGAGAGAAAGAATTAGAAGGGACAAAAAATAGAAGGAAAGAATTAGACTCACTTGTTTGGATTGATGAAAAGGGAATACTTTTTGATATAATATGTAAAAATATTTTAAATTATACAATTACAATATTTTAAATTATACAATTATTATATTATCCAAGAAAGGATAATGAGACTTAAAAAAAAAAAAAGGTTGTGATTAGAATTTCAATGACTTTCTTTCCTAATAACTCCAATTTAGAGAGAGAAAAAATTTTGTGGGCTTTGTAAAAAACTTTTTCTCTTAAATTCATCTTTTCCCACGTTCCTTTCCAAATAAAGAAAAGTATCTTACAATTTGTGTTTCCTTCCATGTTCCTTCCCCTTCCAATTCTTTAAGGTTAGAGATGGTTTAATTAATCATTATATACATCTTTTTTTATTGATGATGTGAATATTATGATTATATTTTCATACACCATCAAATTTGCAATTTTGAAAAATTCAACTTTGATTACAAAGCACGAATCTCAAGCCGTAAAATTCGAGAAGGGAAATTTACCGAGATAAAGGATTTAGACAACTAATATCAAATATGTATTCAGAAGAAACATAAGCGTCTTCTTTTTTTACGATGGATTAGAAGAAGCATAAGTTAGCAATATTATTATCACTATAAAATTCTACATGACTAAATCAGTCAACCCTTCTCTTTTATTCATCAGACAAAGTTAAAAAGACAACACGCACGGACACGAGCACTACAAAGAAAACACCACAAAGCCACGATTAAAGCTAAGGCCCCTTCGATGAAGCAAAGCAAAAGCCGGATACATTCTACCAAATACCAACTTCCATGATGCCATCTTCCGTGGCACAGCCCCTAAACATCCCATTGCTGTTGAACCCACAAACCACCTCGCCGTTACTAGACACGGCTATCAACCCTGCCTTGCCGCCATCTTCCAGCCTCTCGTTTATGACGAAATCCACCGCTTCCTTGAGCCCTAAACCCTTGTATTCCATCACTGCTGCCACATCGCGCGCTAGTGTCCCACGGATAATGGCCTCCCCCTCTCCGGTGCACGAGACTCCACATAAATTACAAGCGTATGTCCCGGAACCGATTAGTGGCGAATCACCGATGCGGCCGCTCATCTTGTTCATGAGACCGCCAGTGGAAGTGGCAGCAGCGCATTGGCCCTCACTGTCCACCACCACGCACCCCACTGTCTCCGGTGCATAAATGCTGATAGGGAGGCCGTTCATCATGAGGGGATTTTCCACGCTGGCACCGCAGGAATCCGGTCCCACCAGAGGGATTCGGTAATCAAACTGCAGAGTGAAAGAAAAGAAGGGACACAAACTCAATTACGACGATTCAAAAATGAATTGGGTCCACTAGGATTAATCGTCCAAACATATCGACCACATCTAGCAAAAGATTGTGAGATGGTAACGTACCAGGATTGTGTTGGCTTCCTTGGCTAATTTCAACATGCCTTTGTTTTCTTCCGTGACGAAGTAATCATTTTCCACTAACTCCACACCCTACAAAATTCCACGTTGTTCAATACTAAAATAAATGGAATCTAAAACCAAACCGCATTAAATTACTAGTCTCTCTGTCATGTGTCACGTGACTCTAGAGGCGGCCCTCCCTCCGCTCGAGGAATTAACCACAAGTCATCGTGTTGGTATTCGTAATAAATAACATTAACATATCCATTAAATAGGACTCATCAACGCTAATTTTTCAATAAAATTTATTAGGTTTGAGTTTCGCTTATGTTATAAATATCTGAAAAAAAATATGTCATCTTTGTCCTCCCATGATTTTACACTCAAAACTTATCAACAAGGAAAACATAGAAACAACAGGATATAAAATTATGAAATATTACCTAATGGAGTTTTTCTATAAATTACCATTAAATGAATCATGCAAATATATTACTCCTTAGGAAACTATCATTTACTTTTACCAAATCATGCAAACTCACCATGTCACTCTTTTTTTTCCTCATGGGAAAAAAAACTATCATTTATTTTATCATATATAGTAGTAAACTCTTTCCTAAAATTAAATTGTGCATTACGTCTCCATGTTTATCTTACTGCAGCGAGTAAAGTTGGTCTCCGAAACCCCGAAAACTCACTGCAATGGGATTATCGCAACCCTCGCGCAAGGGGTTGTGGCATGAAGTGGTAACAAACCTGCTGTCGGGCAAATTCCTCGGCTCCAGAAAAAGCAAGATAGGAATGAGGAGACTTGTCCATGACCAGACGAGCAAGGCAGATGGGATTTTTCACCGTAGTAAGACCAGAAACGGCACCGCATCGTCTCTTTGGTCCATCCATGATACTGGCTTCCATCTCCACGGTTCCTTTCTCAGTTAGTGCAGATCCACGGCCAGAATTAAACAATGGATCGGTTTCCAGTTCCCTAACCTACAAAATACACATCAAAACATCAGAACAAATACAAACTATCCAAACTTTTCGGAAATCCACAAAGAAACGCCGTGCATGCAAAAATGCTGCAAATAGAACATGTATGAGAACATTAAAATCAATAAAGTTTTACTGTCTCCAAACGATACCACTAGTTCGACGACATCAATGGCCGGAAGGGAGGAGCGAAGAGCGGAGATTCCAAGATTAAGACAGCGAGTAAGGAGTTGTTTTGCTTGTTCTTGACGTTCGAGTGGGAGGTTCGGGTCCACACCAGCGCCGCCATGCACTGCTATAGCCCAACGACCCATTCTTTCCCTCTCCTTTCTCTCTCTCTCCGTCTCCTCTCTGCGCTCTGGCTTAACAATGCACACACGAAGGGGCCGTGAGAATTTAAATAATAGAGAGGTAAGTGGTAGTTTCCGAAAGAAACAGGTTTTGGGGTCTGATTTGTAATTATCCCAAAATGAAGATCCTTAATAGCAAATAAACGAAAGGAGTAAAAAACCGGAAGACAACTCAACAGGGTGTGTCGGCCCCTGTCTTCACTTGATTTTGGGCGATGTTTTGTGCTCGGAATTAGAGTTTTGAGACATTTTATATAGTAAAAACACCACAGAATTCTGTGTGTTTGGCTTTGAATATTACATTACATCGCCAATTTTTACGGGGCATTACACTCGGCAACTCTTTAGTTCATATGGGAAGCTCGCTTTGTGTAACCTTCTAGCAAAGATTTTGGCTACCGTGAACGTTAATTATCTGGAATTATAAATACAGTTACATCAACTACTAAATAGTGAATAATTTTTAAAAAATTATTGCAACCAATGAGTATCTGGACTTGGTGTAATAGATCTATATACTCATTTTGTGAACATATTTATCTATTATTCATTTACTTAACTTTCCCATATTAACTAGATACCGATGTAATTACCTTTTCTTCTTAATCGTCACTTTGCAAGGAATACAAATACTAAAAACATCATCTCTAGTATTGTAAAACTCGAATTAAAGATAAAAGCAATAAATAAATTAATTTAAGGGAATTAAATAAAATAAGTGATTTGTATATCTAGACTTTAGTGTGATATGTAAATTAATATTAATACTAAGGGTAAAATTATCATAGGAAAATATTTAAATATTAATATAGTATGTAAATTGATATCAAGATATCAAGTGTTAAGAGCAAAACTGTCATGAGAAAAAATCCATATATTGGTATAATATGTGATTATACATTAATACCATGGGCAATTAGGTTCAAGAAAAAGTTACACTTTCTATTAAATTTATTAAATGTATCTTAGATTGCTATAACTCCCCTTATAAAAACTTACAATACTTTCCAAGGAATTTATAGTATTCATCGCAATCCTAAACCCCTAATCAAGATTTATGTCATTGAACGAGGAATTCATCAAGAAACAATTTTTCTTCCGTATTCAATTAATTCTTTTTTTTATCTGCATTTATCTCTTCCAATTTATTTTTTTAGGGTTCCTTTGAGTTTTAGAATGGAGGTGTTGTTATTGTTAGTGTAGTGATGGTGCTGCTGCAATTATGATGTAGTGTGTGTATATATTAAAGGGAATAGTGAAAAGTTATATAGAGTGCAGTTTGGAAGCTTAGAGTATAGAGTAGAGGATAGAGTTAAGAAGAAAGAAGTTTTGAGTTGTGAATTTATTAAATTCTAAGCTAGCTTTTATATTTTGAACAGGTACTAAAGGATGCATGGTGTTAGATCATTTTGATATAAGAGCTCCAGATACGAGATATGTGTTTGTTGAATATATGTGTGAGGTTAGTGAATATAAACTGGACTAATTGAAACTTGGACTTAATTGCATTGCTAATTATGCTTCCCTTCGGCCATCCACTAATCGGGTCCAGTGGTATTGGTGAGCCACCTGGTGGTTTTTGCGCAATCCTATCCCTTATGGAATCCTGTACTGAAATGACCTATGTAGATCTAGATTGGTTTATGACACTCAGGTGTTGCGAAGTACCCAACACCAAGGGTTGTGAATAATCTTAAGTTTCAGGACGCTAAGACTGTAATGGTTGTAGGACTAAATGAAACATTAAAATGATTGCTTGTTGCATTTAATGGTAGTATTTGTGTATGTGTGTGTTTGACTAATAATTGTGTTTTATGCATATGTGTATGGTATTCTATACTAAGCTTTGGTTCACCTTATGGGGATTATTATTTTTCAGTTGTAAGAACAAGTTACGAGATAGATAATGCAGTTTATGCGGAGGATTTCAAATATGATTATCTATATTACGATGAGAACAGAGATTATTATTATTATGAAGATGGAGCTGGGACATCGTAGTTTAGCTATAGAGGAGAACTAAAGGATTTGTATTTATTTTCCTTATGATTGTTTATATAGGAGACTTATGTTGTTATCGAGTCGCTTGTGACTCCTGTTGGTGATGTCTAATGAATTGACCTCTGTAAGAGTTGTGAGACTCCAAATTTTTATGTTTAATATTTTCGTGTTTAGGTTTATTAGAATATTTTAGGAATATCTATCAATTATGTAAAGAGTATATTTAGGATATTTTCTATGTTTAGGATATTTTCTATGTAAATAATATATTTAAGATATTTGTTTTCTATGTTTAGAAGCTTGGTTAGTGCGTCTATGTTGTATATATATTGGTCATCTTTGACCTGTGATATGAATATAAACACACAGAAATTTTCTTTTCAAAATTTTATATGGTATCAGAGCCTAGTTAAAAAAAAAAAAACGTTATGACTAGCGAGGGAAAGAAACCAGCCTCCTCTTACCTATTGACTTTGAGTGATAATCCTGGTAATATAATTATTCAGTTGCAATTAAAAGGAGACAATTATGATGAATGGGCTCAAGCGATGCGAACGTCGTCGAAGGCCAAGAAGAAATTCAGATTTATTGATGGAACGATTAATCAACCTACTGATGATTCCACTGAATTAGAGGATTGGTGAACTGTGAATTCAATGTTGGTTTCATGGATGCTCAACACAATCGAGCCAACACTGCGATCTACCATAACATATATGGAGATTGCAAAGGATTTATGGGAAGATATCAAAAAGCGATTCTCTATCGCTAATGAACCTCGTGTTCAGCAGATCAAGGCAGAACTTGCCAACTGCAAACAAAGAGGTATGTCGATTGTGACTTATTATGGAAAATTGAAACAACTCTGGGAAGAGTTTGCGAATTATGAGCAAATTCCCAGCTGCCGTTGTGGAAGATGCAATTGTAATATTGCAGCTGAACTTGACAAGAAACGAGAAGAAGAGAGGCTTCATCAATTTTTGATGGGGTTGGAATATGCATTATATGGAGCAGTTCGTTTCAATATTTTGAGCACAGAACCATTGACAAACTTGAATAAGGCATATTCGTTGGTGTGTCAAGAAGAACGTGTTAGAAACATCTCACGAGAGAAGGAGGAACATGGAGAAGTTGTGAGTTTTGCAGTGCAGACTAATAGAGGAAGGTGAAAGTATAAAACAGAAGTGAAAGACAAATCTGTCATTTGCTCACATTGCAAATGACAGAGACATGATTCTGAAACTTGTTTTCAGCTCATTGGATATCTGGAATGGTGGGGTGACCGATCCAAAGAGGCTGGACGTGGACGAGGGGGACAGAGTGCAAGGCATGGGCAAAGTAATACGCCAAAGATGAATACAGCCCATGTAATTGGGCAGCCATCATCATCATGGCAGCAACGAAAGAAAATACAGCTTCTGGGACCTTGATAGCAGAACAATGGTCATTCTTTCTCAATTTGTTGAACATGTGTAAACCGGGTACTAGTGAGAAGATGAATGGTAAGGATAAACTAAATTGGATTATTGATTCCGGTGCTTCACAACATATGACAGGTACTTTAGAATGTTTAACAAATTTGAAAGAAATTGTGGTATGTTCAATTGGATTACCTAATGGAGAGCAGGTGATGGCATTGAAGGAGAGATCGGTTTGCTTAGGAAAACATATCAAACTAGACAATGTTCTCTATGTTCCAAATTTGAATTGTAATTTGATATCTGTGTCGCAATTGCTTGATAGCTCTAATTGTAATGTCCAATTTACTGATAAAATTTGTGTTATACATGACCGCACCTCGAGGATGGTGATTGGAGCGGGTGAACAGTGCAAGGGACTTTATTATTTGAAGTCAGCAGTATCAGTCCAAGCATGCAAGATAAGCCATGTAGATTCTTTTGAATTATGGTATAGGAGGATGGGGCATCCGTCTGCAAAAATTGTGAAATCTCTTCCTCAAGTTGAATTTAGTAATAATTCAGTAAAGAATAAACCATGTGACATTTGTTTGAGAGCTAAACAAATAAGAGAAGTTTTTGTTTCTAGTGACACTAAAGCAAATGAAAATTTAAAATTAATTCATTGTGATTTGTGGGGACCTTATCGTGTTAATGCTTCTTGTGGGGCCTTGTATTTCTTTACCATTGTTGATGATTTTTCTAGGGATGTATGGATATATTTGTTAATTGAAAAAACAGAAGTGGAACTTGTCGTGCGTAATTTCTTTGCCATGACTAAAAAACAATTTCAAAAAGATGTGAAGATAGTTAGAAGTGATAATGGGACTGAATTTTCTTGCTTGTATAACTATTTTTCTGAAAATGGAATTTTACATCAAACCTCATGTGTAGGAACACCTCAACAGAATGGACGTACTGAGAGGAAACATCGTCATATTTTAAATGTGGCTAGAGCTTTAAGATTTCAGGCCAATCTTCCCATCAAATTTTGGGGAGAATGTGTTCTAATAGCTGCATATTTGATTAATCGGACTCCTTCTAAGTTATTAGGAGGAAAGACTCCTTATGAGATACTGTTTGGTAAACCTTCTAGTTATAATCACATTCGAACTTTTGGGTGCCTGTGTTATGCTTGGAACTTAAATAGGGAAAAAGACAAGTTTGCTAGCAGGAGTCAACGTTGTTTATTTGTAGGATATCCTTTCGGAAAAAAAGGGTGGAAAGTTTATGATCTTGATACAGGAAAATATTTTGTATCCAGGGATGTTATGTTCTCTGAATCTGAATTTCCATATGTTGATAAGGAAGGTGTGCAACCAGATCTTGTACAAGATGCTTCTTTCGATATCACCAATCATTTTAATGGTGAATTGAATGAGGAAGACGAAAGTGAGGTACCTGATAATTCAACTGTGACTCAAAGTGATAATAACAACAGGGGGGGTGTCATTGAAATCTTGGGTGAATCTGTTCTAGAACAACTTGGACGGGGTCATAGAACAAAAGAAGCTTTTACTCGGCTGCGAGATTCTGTGACATATACTGCACAACAAATAAGTCCCTCTACATGTTCCTCCAATCTAATTCCGTCCACAGGTACCTCCTATCCTATAGCACATTATGTAAATTGTAACAAATTTTCTCCACAACATCGTTCTTTCTTAGTAGCTATGACAGCCGAAAAGGAGCTTGTTTCTTATATTCAGGCCATCAAAGACATTCGATGGAAAGAAGCCATGATGAAAGAAATTGAGGCACTTGAGGCTAATGGGACATGGATTGTGGAAGATTTGCCACAGGGAAAGCAAGCTATAGGCAGTAAATGGGTTTACAAGATCAAATATAACTCAGATGGTTCGGTTGAACGTTATAAAGCTCGATTGGTGATTCTTGGCAATAATCAGATTGAAGGAATTCACTACAATGAGACCTTCGCTCCTGTTGCAAAAATAGTTACTGTACATACTTTTCTTTTAGTGGCAGCAACAAAGGGATGAGAACTCCATCAAATGGATGTTCATAATGCATTCTTGCATGGAGATTTAAAAGAAGAGGTGTACATGAAGATGCCACCTGTGTTCTTTACTCAATAGCCTGGCAAAGTTTGTCGATTATGTAAATCACTTTATGGGTTACGACAGGCTCCCCGATGTTGGTTTTCCAAATTGACAACTGCATTAGAGTGGTATGGATTTCTTCAATCTCAATTTGATTATTCATTATTTACTTTAAATCGAGACAAGATACATTTGATTATGCTGGTGTATGTCGATGATCTTGTTATTGCGGGGAATAATGGAGTTGCCAGTCAGAAGTTTAAATATTATTTATGCCACTGCTTCTACATGAAAGATTTGGGAACATTGAAGTATTTTTTAGGTATAGAGGTGGCTCGGAATCAAGAAGGAATTTTTCTTTGCCAACGCAAATATGCTTTGGATATTATTAGTAAAGCTGGATTATTGGGTGCTAAACCATCTGGTTTTCCCATTGAACAAAATCATCATTTAGCCTTAGCAGAAAATGCATTGTTGGCAGATTCAGAGAAGTATCGGAGATTGGTAAGAAGACTGATTTATTTTACTCTTACTCAACCTGAGTTGTCCTATAGTGTTTATATTTTGGCACAATTTATGCATTAACTAAGGGAAGCTCATTGGGAAGCAGCTTTACATGTGGTTCGTTATTTGAAGGGCAGTCCTGGACAAGGAATACTTTTACGAGCTGATAGTGATCTTCGGTTGTATGCTTATTGTAATTCTGATTGGGGGAGTTGTCCTTTAACTCGACGATCTCTTACTAGATATTTTGTTATGTTAGGGACTTCTCTCATTTCTTGGAAGACTAAAAAGCAACATACAGTGTCGAGATCCTCTGCTGAAGTAGAATATCGTTCCATGGCTACCACTGTGTGTGAACTGAAATGGTTAAACGGTCTTTTGCTGTCTTTCGATGTTGTACACTCTCATTTTATGCTGTTGTATTGTGATAGTCAAGCAACTTTACACATTAGTGCAAATCCCGTGTCTCATGAGCGCACAAAGCACATTGAAATTGATTGTCATTTTATTCGTGATGAGATTCAACATGGACATATTCAAACTGCTTATGTACGTAGCTCTGAGCAACTCGCTGATATTTTTACTAAGGCATTGGGGATACAACAGTTTGGGTATCTTCTACACAAGTTGGGGGTTTGCAATCTTCATGCACCAACTTGAGGAGGGGTATTAGAATATTTTGGGAATATCTGTCAATTATGTAAAGAGTATATTTAGGATATTTTCTATGTTTAGAAGGTATTAGAATATTTTAGGATTTATAAATATCTGTCAATTATGTAAAGAGTATATTTAGGATATTTATTTTCTATGTTTAGAAGCTTGGTTAGTGCGTCTATATTGTATATATATTGACCCTCTTTGGCCTGTGATATGAATATACATATACAGAAATTTTCTTCTCAAAATTTTATAAGGTTCTTCCTTTAAGTCAAATTTCAGCTATGATATTATATAGCATTTATGGCTGAGTGGATAACATTTCACTTTTATTTAGATTTGAGGTTATTAAATTATGAATTTTACAAATTTTATGTAATTATTCTACGGATTTTAGACAAATTGTAAGTTTTTAAACACTTGACGTGTCAGTAAAAGCTAGGGATACTCGGTGGAGTTGTAGTGTTATTGGTTCTAGAGTGTTACAAGTATTTTTTTACAATCTCATATATAAGATATTTATTTAATTATTTAATCACCGGTGGGACGATGCAGCATCCGCTACTTTTTTTTTTCAATTTATTTATAAGCAGGTCAATGTCGGTTAATTTTGTGGAAAATATATTTGATAAGGTAATTACAGTTATTAACATTGACGAGTTAAATATTTGGAACCTGTCCGTGTATCCAAGGACACAACGAATTCTGTTTAAGTATAAAATTAATAATAATAACAATAACAATAATATATATGGAAACAAAACACTTTTGCAAAATTTACATATCCCCTATCAAGAAAAAGGAATTGATGTCTCTACTTTATGTGAATTTTTTTATTTCATTTATTGTACACATGCTGAAAAACTTACAAGGTAAAAGCTTTTGCATATAAAATTCAAATAGTAACTTAAATATATCATAAAAGTGAATTTTGCTGATTAAGGCCTTAGTTTAGAGAGTTACAGTATCCGAGTTCAAATCTTATAGAGAATAGGATAAGGTAAATTACGTCCTTTATAAATCTCAAGACGAATACAGACTCTACTTCCTCTTAACTCGCTTTGGATAACTACCATGTCCCTCTATTTGGCCAAAAGAAAGTTAAAAAAAGAAAAAAAACGGTACCTTAATTTAAATATGAAGATGTGGTATATTTGTTCAATAACCATGTTACCATGTAAGATGGAGAGATCTCTCAGATGTGTTATTTGAGGAAATCCATGGGCTGGTAGTTCGGATTAAATCTTGGATGGTGTTGGTGACTAGATGGTGATGAGACCGGCCTTCACATAGAAAATTAGCTGGGACATATATGTATACATGGATAAGTGCATCGTGTGATATTTTAAATGAATCGGTCATTCAATAATAAATCTTCCAATTTTAGTGCGATCAAAACGAAAAAAGATTTTCATATTATACGCTATATGTTATTTATACAAGGCTTGTAAATACTAAGAACATATTGAAACAAATTATAATAAAAAAATAATTATCAAATTAATTATCATGTGTTAATATCTTATTGATATTTATACACTATATATATAATATAGTATATAATATTCATTAAATCTCTTTTCGGACAAAATAAATAGGTATTATACAAGGACGTCTCTAAATTGGGCTGGATCTCCGCATTGAAACTCAGCTTACAAGCCTTCTTCGCACTGGCATAGTAGTTAGGTTCAATAGTGTTGAATTGCAAAAACTTTAACTAAGATTTAGTTAGGGAAAAAAAAAAAAAATAACAAAGAACTCGATTTGCCGGATGTAACAGAATTGTTTTCAGAATCTTTATCTGAAGCTAGGCATTAGGCTCTAGGCTCTAGGGGATTCACATAAGCTTCTTAAACCTCGATTCACTGAACTTGCTCCCATCATTTGACTTCGATCCCAGAAAAGAGCTATTAACTCAACGTACACTAGATGGACTTTTAGCTCATAGGATATAGGATATATTATAAAGAGATATAATTTTATAGCATATAATATGCCTAATGGCCACTTCTTTATAAGACAAATAAATAAATAATTTTAGTCGATGCTATAATTTAATGTGTGACTCATAATGTTAGAATCTTTTTGTAAAAGAAGGATTTAAACTATAGTGTTTATGTATTACAGGATTAATATATTTTCAACCATGCCTGTAAGTTGTTGATGTGGCTTATAATGTCTTATTTAGAAAATAACATGTGCTCAAACTAAGTAGCAAATTTCAGTATCAACTAACATTATATTTGAAATAGCCTTTCAAAAAAACCTATAGATTTAAACTTTATAATTTATTTCAAAACTAAATTTGAATTAGTAAACCTTAGCTCCCAAATTCAAACTGAAAAAGGAATTGATAGCACCCAAGCTAATCTCATGATGTGTGCATTGATATGGAAGAACCTAAAGGAAGAGTAATAACAACTACCTATATGAGTTGTCTCTGTCATTAGTGCTTTGATTTTGTCGGATTAGATAAGTAATTGGAACTGCTTAATAAAGGATGAGTTGTTAACTTCAATATTGAGGAACACATTTTTCAAATAATACTTGAAACATTGTAGAAAATTAATAAAAAATAAGGAAAAAATAAGTTAATATATGCTCCTTATAGCATGTTTGGTTTGTGGAATGGAATAAATTAGGAACTAAATTCTAATTTTTCAAAAATAAAATAGAAAAGCAACAGCTATTACTTATAATTATTTTGAAATATTATGAATAAATATAAAAATATACTATAAAAAATAAAAAAATAACTATTGATCCAGTAAAAGAATTTCAATCCCTCATTTTTTATTAATAATGATTTCATAAAATAGTCGTTCTCCCAACCGACTTAAGTAGGGAATAACCATTTTACGTTACTCTTATTATGCCATTAGTATATCCTTAGTTGTTTTCAATTATAATAGGCTAGATAAGATATAATGGCCACATATCATTATAGCATTAGCAAAATATAATTAGAGGTGATGTGTCATACACTCATTTACACCCACTTGAATTAGTTAGGGGGAATGTTATAGAATATACACACTACAAATATATGTCGCGTGAAACATACAACAATTTAGAGAAAATACAACAAAAAAAAATAAAGCATCTTTTCCCCACTATTTGCTTGCATTCCTGCTACTGGCATGCTGTATTTAGGATAATTTCTTACTTTCATTTTGAATTGAACTTCGGTATTACACCGTAGCCACCATCCGCTCGTTTATGTCAACCTACCTGCCTCTTGTTGAAGGTCTCCTTTGATTTTTCATTTATTTCTACATCTTATTTTAAAATTTGATTTAGGTTATCCTCTTAAATATTTAATTAGGATTATAATTTCTACTTTCATTACGAAATTCCAAGCTTGGATATAAAACGATCTCTTTTGTAATTTAAACTTGTTGTTCTATATTCTTAGGGTTTTACTCCTTGCAATTTATCTAGCCTCCTAATGTAATTCTATCCTACAATTTTTATCAATTACAGTTTGTCTTACGAATTTCTTTTTCTTTGATAATTATAAATATCCAATTTAGCGAGAACTATATCGTTAAACTTTTCTAAATCAAGTTTCATTTAAATTTCCACCCTATCTTGAGTTTATCTATTTAGATCCTTATCTCGATTCTACATAACTCTTGATATTAGCTATAAGGAGCCTCTTCAAGATTTTAATATAGTTTTTTATTTGAATTTACTTTCAAGACCTAATAAGAAATAAAGAGGATTTGTATTGACTTGTTAATAAGCGCCTTGTGTCCTTTCCATTCACCCTCTCCCATAGCAGTCAGAGAATTGGAGTGATCTCTAAGGAGTGGGTTTAAAATAATTAATAGATATTAGTAATAAGTGGCTTCTAATTTTTTCCCTATTTTATAAAGAGATATTCTTCTTAAATATATATTTTATGAACTCCTTTCCTTATATTCAATATGAAAAATTTTATTTATCTAGGTGTTTTTAAATTTTAAGATAAGAGAAAATTATACTAAACGAGATAAATAGTTAAAGCTACGTTTAATTAGACAATCGATCTTTTAACTAGTTAAAATAAAGAATCAACATTTAACAAAATAATTCATATAAGAGATTCCATTAACCAATCATTATAACTTTTTTAAATTTAGCTAACACAATATGTTATTTGACACATAGTGTTGACGTGGTGCTAATTGGGCTATTATATTGCAAATAAAATAGAAAATATTAAAAAAATAAATAAAATTATAAAATATAAAAGAAAATCTAAACAATAAATAAAAATATAAATTAGAATATAAAATAGAAAATAAAGGAATCTAGAAAAAAGTAAATATCTAAAATATAAAAAAGAATATCGAATAAATAAAAAATAAAAAAACTAAACTATATAAAAATAAAAAATAAAAAATTGGCCCCCACAAGTGGTTACTAGCCACACTAGCCTTTAGGGTGGCTAGAAAAGCTACCTTTTAACATGGGTATTGACTTACTTTTCAAAATGAGTTATATATTCCTACTATTGAAAGTAAAAAAGAAAAAAGAGAAAAAGAAGAACGTGAAGATTGATCAAATTTCAATTAGATCGTGTGATTTTTTTTTTCAAATTCTTTTACTTTTTCTAATTTTGTTTATTTGTCAACTTTTTTGTCTTTTCAAATTTTTCTATAACTTTATTTACTTTTCTTTTTTGGTATTTTCTATTTTATCTGTAATAAAATAGCTCCATTAATGTCATGTCAATGCCATATGTCAAATGACTTGTATGTTAACTTAATTTAATAGTGTTATAAGAAGGAGTTGAGATAAACTCTTATTTGAATCAATTTACAAAATATAATTTATTTTAACTAATAAAAAATTCGATCTTCTATATGAAAGTATTTTCAAACGGTAATCTCTTTTAATATAATTTTTCCTTTTAAAATATTTCACCAAGCTTTGATATATGTGTGTGTATATATATACATATATTTCACCAAGAATATCATAACAAAAGAAAACATCGTTCTAGCATGTAACATCTTTTAACTCCAGCATAGACTCCTCGCACGGCCCTCATCTATCGTCATTTTTTATATGCCGCCACAAAAACCACGCAATAAATTAAAGGCGTCAGAGACACTAGATTTCGCTAGCAATTAGCATATTGCTTGGCGCGGGTCAAGAGGAGGACCATATAATTTATCAAACAAGGCATGCAATGTTGGACAATCGTAAGTGCATAAAATATTTGTTTAGTTGTCGTGTTCGATAAGAATTTTCTAGAGCAACCTCTACTGTATTTTAATGGTCTACATTAAGGGATTATTATTTTCTCCAAGGCAAAGTTGAACATGTTGAGTGGAACATATGCACAGCAGATTCTCTAAACTTAATATACTTTTCTATTTTAAGCAGAAAACAAGATAATAAACTATATTATCTACTCAAATCACCAGAAAAATTGATAATATTAAGGAAAAGAAAAGAAGCATCACATCTAACTTAGAATCCTTAACGAAAAATATCACTACTATCATAAGCTTTTAATGAAAGAATCACAATTTTGAAATTAATTTTATTTTGTGATTATCATTTGTGGTTTTAATTAAGGGGAAATATCCAACTATGACTATTAATCTTTTATGTCATACTTTTTACACTTATGTTAGACAAATGTGGATGCATTAATAGGAATACAAATATTAGTTTCAAAAGTACATTGGCATCAATTAAGAACAAATTTAAAGTTGATGTTTGAAGTTGTATTTCGATTCTATATTGTGGTGTTAGGGATCTTTCAAGATCTATTTTTGTAATGTCTCAAATTAAAAGCAGTGAATAGCTATGTCAACAAAACACTAATGAGCCCATTTTAACCACTTAACCTAAAATCTTCCCCCCCTTAAATACTCGATGTTCTCGTCATGAGACTTTATAATTGGGCTCAAATTTTTCCTTCTTTTTGGTATACAATTCGAGCTACCAACTACCTATAGGGTATTTTGGAAGCATGTAAGGAGTTACTCCCTGATGATATACCTTATCTTCTTTAAACCTTTTCTCTAAACTAGAGTTAGACTTAAATCATCTACTTACTAGCAAAGGGTGCACTTTGATACTATTTATAATGTCTTAGACCAAAAGTAGTGAATAGTCAAGCCAACGAATATTACTTAGCTTAAAAGTTTCAAGTTTGCATTAATAAGATGTTTACAACTATGATCTTATAAACTAGTACTATAATCTCTCATAATCCATGTGGGATATTTAACCATGAGGTCTCTCTCATAATTCATTTGGGACACGTAATCATGAGGTCTCACGATCTTCCCCTTTAAACACGCAACATCCTAGTCGCGAGACTTACAATTGGGCCCATATTTTCTCCTCTTTTTGGTATATGATTTGGACTACCCACTACCTATAGGTCATCTTGGAAGTATGCAAGGAGTCATATCTAAGTAATACTCTCCACCTTCTTCAGACTTCTTCTCTAAATTAAAGTCAGACTTAAATAATTTACCTACTAACAAGGAATTCGCTCTGATACTATTTATAACATCGTAAGTTAAAAGTAGTAAATAATTAAGTCAATAAATACTAATGGGTCTATTTAAACCACTTGGCCAAAAAGTTTCAAACTTGTATTGATAAGCTATTCACAATTATAATTTTATAAACCAGTACTACAACCTCTCACAATCTATATGTGACACTTAACCATAAGATTTCACAATTCTACATTAGACTCTTTCTATCCCTATGATAGAACATTTTTCATACCACACCAATAAGGAGCTTTTGGCTTATGGTGTTAAAAGATTGTTCTGAGCATTAGTAAGGAAAAAATATACATCAAATTGCAGTTACATCATTAAAAAGGGGAAAGGAAGGGCAATTAGAATTATTTGACACTTTTCTTCCCTCTTGACATGGATAGTATATATCAATATACACAGGAAAACATCATCTTAGTGTTTCATCAGAATGTTATTTAAGACATATAAGACAACAATTATGCAAATTAATTATCAGTCACACATTATATCAACTTAAAATTCTTTTTATAAAACTTATTATTTTAGCTTAAATTCTATGCTTTTAGAAAATGTAACCCAACATTAAAGCCACTTGATATTTACGTCAAGATTTAATGAACGATAGTAGAGTTCAAAGTTGATTTAAGGACATGTGGCATCCTTTAGGTTGAGGGTGTGACAACTTGAATGATAGTAGAGCTTAAAGTTCATTCATATGAGAACTAAAATAAGTGCAATGTGAATAAGGAAAGAAAGAAAATCAATGTAAAAGATTAATAATAATAATTATAGTAATTATAATGGTAATACTAATGAAAAAGAATCCACCTCGCCCCATCCACACTCACAAACACAAAAAGATATATGTATATGTATTTTCATTAGTATTACCATTATGAATGATATAATCCTTATTAGCAATCCTCATAAGAATGCTTTGACTAGTCATAAACATCATAAAATAAAACTACATAAGCTATTAACGAATATTGCCGGTTGTACTAATATAAACACACTTATAGTTGAACTTTAGCATAGTTTATTGATACAATAGCATTATATAGTAAGCATACAATAGAGGATCTAGATTTTGCAACTATATATGTCGTAAAGGCATTTTTCTACCTTATTATACACATATATCTCAATATGTTAGTGATAGCATGAGCTAAGAGTAGTGTGAGCTTTGATGGGCGAAATACTATCCTAATATTGTCATAGAAAAGGTCGATAGGTCATTGAATGGGAATGTTAAACTTGAGTTTAAGTTAATAAACTCATACAAAGTGAGTGTTTTGTTTCCATTCACACAATTTGTTAATTCTAAAACAGCTAGGATATAAGCTTGCAGCTAATGAATTGAGAATACCATATGGTTGAGTGACATTTATATCTAGACAACCGATCAATCTATATCAATATATATGATTCAATGAGACATAAAATGTGTACATATTGGATGGACATAAGATTAGAGTACCACGATCATACCTAGTAGCTAATTTGGTTGCACCCAAATGGTCAATATCTAGATAATGCATTATTGTCTCAATGGAATGATGGAAAATGTGATGTTTTGTCTAGTAATAATATGATATTCAAGGTATCAACAATCTCATGATAGGTAAAAGGGATTAGTTCATAGAGGGAAGCCACGGGCACCATAATAGCGTTAAAACAAAAGAAGACTACTACAACCCAAGACCTTGAATGATGAGGCAACATGCCACATGACTCATTAGACCATATAAGGGCCATTAATATTACCCAAACTAATGTCACCATAATATATATATGAAAAATGCCCATTCCCACGATGTTCAAGGTTTAAATCGCCAAGCAAATTCGGTAAACTAGCTATTACAGCTATTGCAAATCTTAGCCCATTTTGAAATAAAGTTTAAGAAATTATAGAAGAAGCATCCATATATTAAATTAAGAGCTCCACAAAAATAAACAAAGAATTTAAAGCAATAAGGGCATACTAGCATAGCCTAAGTCCACAGACAACAACATTTTAATAATCGTGATCCTCCGAAGAGTAATCCTAGACATCGAATCTATTGTCCAATTTAGCGTCTCCTCACCAATCTCTCTATCTTTGTTTGCTGTATATTGTTGTAGTTATAGTAATAACTTCGATATAACTGATCAATAGTATAGATATAGTTGCGGTTTTCATTTGTACTTAGCCACAAAATTCTGTAAAATATTTAAAGCACATGGATCACTCGAGGCTAATTGTAGGTCCAATGGTTGTTGGATTTGGATCCTCTCCTCTGTAATTTTCTTAATTTATAAATTAATTATTGAAATTGTCTTGATTTTTAAAATATAATATAATGTTATCATATTGTTTATAATCTCAGCTGTTAATTATACGTAATAACATTTTAAGAGATAAATAGAGAGAAATCGAGAGAAGTAAATGGAGAGGATTTATTTCCTTGAAAATATTTTAGATAAACAAACTCAATACTTAAAATTGTCTAAATTTTTAAAATGTCTTGTGACATTATCCTGACGTTATTTTCTTTCTTCTAATTTAAATCATTAATAATACGTTATAATATCTTAAAAGGATAACCGTAAGAAATTTTAAAGCTATCTATATAATCGATGCTGGCTATTAGGTGCTAAGGTTAATAGCTATTTGAATTAAACGAGACATGGAAAATGAAGTATATTAAGCGAACTCTTTCAAAAAATATATATTGTTTTTACCAATAACTATGTCATATGATTTCCTAAGATATCATACTTTAAGAATCCTGAAATAATTTGACTATTTGATGAGTTTACAAATTGGAGAAAAGAAAAGGATAAGTGAAAATGAATAAATAATTTATACTCAAAGAAGTAACAATCTTAAGTTAAACTATACGTTTATAATGTTTGTTATCGAGTGTATTTAGACAAATAGTGAAATAGCCATCAAGCTTTGTGAATATTATGGCCAATGTCTATATTTGGTGGGCTTGATAAATTGACAACTACAATCAGAATGGATGTAAAGCAGAGGATGAAAGGATAAAAGAATAATTATACACAAATTTGCATTTTATTACCATTGGACTTTAAGAGAAAGAAAAAGAATCAGAAGAAACTGGAGAAGATGGTTTAAGTCTAAACATCTCAACGACAATGTCTTTGATGCCATCAACAATAGTACCAAAGCCATCCAAGTCTTTGAATCTTTCAGAATTGAAATCGAAACCTTGAAAAATTTATAATAGCCACCGCTAACATACTAACTCTCTAAATTGACAACTTCGGAGCATGATATAGGCTTGAAATGCAACATGTTTATAAACATGGTGAGTGAATAACTCGAATTGGGAACTACAACAAAAATTAAATCCATAAATGAAAAGCAATTATTTTTGCATCATAATTTGAATTCAAAATCAAATAAACACACTAACCTATGAAGAAATAATATGCCTTCATTGGAATTGAAATAGAGAAAAAATAAACATAATAACAAATTGAAACATATTGTATAGTGGGAAAAGAAATCTATATTTTGACATAACGAGTGAATAACTCGAACTGAAAACTGCAACAAAAATCAAATCCACAAATGAAATGCAATTATTTTTGCATCATAATTTGAATTTAAAATCAAATAAATACACTAACCTATGAAGAAAAAATATGCCCTCATTGAAAGTGAAACAGAGAAAAAATAAACACAATAACAAATTAAAACATATAATATGATGGGAGAAGAAATCAAGATTCTGGTTATGGAGAGAAAATTCATAAGAGACATCAAAGTTTTGAAGTAACCATGAGTACGATAAAGGGATGATTTTTTGCAGTTAATTGGAGCGAGGAAAGGAATGGCAATAAAGGAAAGACAGGAAGTAGGTGAGAAAAATATGAATTATAGAATGGGGTGTGAAAACTGCTGAAAAAATTTATAGGTAACAATTTATTGAAACGACAATAATAACCTTAAGTATTTTTTTAAAATGGATATTACAATAACTAAAATGTTAATTGATTAAAAAGGAAGAGTTAACTGATAATTAATTATAGGTGGTTACTTAAGCCTTTAAAGGCTTTAATAATATAGTTATTGACTAACCGTGTATCTCATGTCTGTGTTGGGAAATCCCAAGAGAAGATGTCGGAGGGCTTGAAGGCATCAAAAGGGAGTAAATGGATAGGGTGATGAAGCTTATTTAATTTAGTGATGCAAGCCTAAACAACATAAATTACTCTTTGAAAACTTACAATGCTTGATTGAGTATTTTCTCTTTTTATATTTTTTCTTGAGATATTGACACCGTAATAGACGCTCAACAGATTTTACTGTAATTGGAGTTTAAGTCCATGGATGCATAAAATTTAAATTATTCACTTCAATTTCTACTTAATTATGTGGAACTTATTATATATATATTATAAATATTATATATATAGATAGATATATAATTGCCCCTTTAAAATATTATAGAGCAGTAAAATGTGATAACTTAATGAATTTGATTATCCAAGTATCTCTTATTTTATTGTTGATTTGCTTTTTATTTTTTTTGGGTTGAAAAATTGAGCAATCCATAGGTAGGTAATTGATTTACTTATCTTATCAATACTTTCTATTAGTATGTAAGATAAGTGAGACCACTTGAGAAATTGATAGGTCCAATTACTCTTATATGTTACTCTCTCAATAAATGATATTGTTAAAAGTAGATAAATCTATAATTTACTTACTTTGTTACTTTATGAAATTAGTGTTTTATTTTATGAAACTAGTGTTTACACCAGTAGATTATAAATAGTCTTGACTTATAATTAGATTTGTTTAATATATTATCTTTTATGCACACAATATATGAAATGTATATCTTACATCTTTTATTTTTTTACTAGTTTTAATAACAAAAATAAAAAGAGTTCCACCAAAAACGGAGAAAGCAGAATTTAACATGGTAATGACGTGGATACCGTCAACGTCCGACAGTAGTAGGAATAGGTATTAGATGTAAGTGTTACGGACCTCCCAAAGTGGGCCTTTCTTAAGAGGTTCCTAAGGCCCAAAGACGAAAGCCCAAGCCCACTAAAAGCTTATAGATGATGAAAAGCTCTAGAAGGTTCCAGAAGAGTCCAGAATCTTGTATAGTAGTAGGTGGAGGTAGGTAAAGGTAGTAGTTGGGAATCAATTGTAACCATTAGATCGAATTGATCTTAACCATTAGATTGTAAAGGCTTTCTGTATATATAGGGGTATTCCCCTCAGATGTAAGAAAAAAGGGATTTGAGTGAATACAATATACTATCAGAGTTTCTCTCTCTACTTTCTCTCTCTAACATTGTGAGTGTGTTATAGGCTGACTTAGCCTTCCTTAGTGAGGTCAGGAACGCTAAGTGCCGCACGGGGTCGAGCGACGGAATCCGCCCGTGACATAAGGACATGGAAGGGTGGGAGCGAGCCGTAAGATGGAACGAAAAGGAAAAAGGAAATTACTTTATGTATAATGGACCACAAAATTGCTAGATTCTTGGTAAGGAGGCTCCTAACCTTTCGACAAAATTTAATTATTATAATCCACAAGTAACAGACCGATGATTGGCTGTACTTGGTTTGGATGATGCCTCGGGAGGGCTCCGTGAGCGAGTTTTCCCTTGCATCCTGCTAGAGTGTAAAAAGGGGATTTGTGTTTTTCTCTCTCTCTTATTTATATATATATATATATATATATATTTCTCTTTTCATATCCTTAAAACCCTAGAATGGAATCTTTGCATCAATAAAGCGGAATATTACTTCGGGTTTGACTTTTATAGAGAAAATTTCATGTTAATTATGAAAAAGAAAATTACATAAATACCAATTACATTAAATTAATTATATAAATATAGTAATAAAATTTTATTTGACAAATATGATTTTAATTTTGTAATAATATTACATTTATTAAATACAACATACATTAATTTACGTTAATATCATATATAATAAATATGACATAAGCTTTGTATAAAACAAAAACCACAAAAGGATTTCTCATAAATTTCGAACCCATAATCTCATAAACTCATGCTCGTGTCGTAAGCCATGATGTTGCATTTGTCATGTATAATTGTATCTAATTCGTTAAATCATAACTTACATATACAAGATATTTATAAATTGTGATGTCGCATCTTCAAAATACGATTTAATATTAGTAATTAGGTAGTTAATTTTATTTCATTTGTATTTATATAATTTTTTCTTGAAAAGAATGGTAAAGATGTATCGGACCCAACTTTCATATTTACTAAATTAACTCTACTATTATAACTATCACAATTCCCTTTTGTTTTTATGCGTACCTAAAATTATTATCATAATTAAATATAACAAAATATATGAAAAAAAGGCAATATTTTGTTCACTATATGTCCCACCACAAATGTCGTGTGCGTGCCTAACTATTTGTCATATGACGATAAGAAATTTATTTTGAAAAACGCTTCGATGAGCTAAAAATTAAATAAATAAAAAATGTTGTCATACAATTCAAATCAACAAGTATTATCATTTCTTGTCACGCTGATATACATGCATGATCACTTCTGATTTTTAATTTCAATTATTAAGGGGAAAAAGATGGCACGTCATATAGACGATATAGTTTTAATGGGCATACTAGAAGTTGCACTTAATTAGCTGGCTTTGGATCATTGTGATTGGATGAGATTGATTATGTGAGAGACTTTAGTTTGATTTTCCCTAACCTCATCAAGTTGGTTAGGTCTACATTCGACAACATCATGATCATAGACATCATCTACGATTAACTAGTTCGCATGTTTCTCTTGGAGGTACTAATTTATTGTTCAAATCAATCTTTTCGAACTTAAATTATATACTTCTACGGAACATATTACAAGCTCATGAATGAAAAATAATGCTTGTTTATAGTTGGGCAAACGTCATCTAAATTTATTATATGTGGGCTAGACGTCTAAGTGCAAGGACTCGAACTTTTGTGTCACGTGGGGAAAGACAATTCTCCTTCTCTAAAGGCGCCGCTCAAATCCACCATTGGGTTTGGATCACTTTAACATAAAGTGGCATGTATACGTACGAATATAAAACCATGGTCCATGAAAACCATTTAGATCCTGCTTTTCTATGATTATGAACTTACAAACCCTCACATAAGGCATGTAACAAACTCAAAGTTTATATCATAAACTAGTGCTCTTGGCACAAATATAAAATATAGGGTTTTAAGAATAACAGCTTAGGACGAAGATTCATAAGAATAAATTTTATTTGTGAATAAGGAAGATGGTACAAAGGCACTACTATTTATACTATTCCCTTCTAAAATTCGTCACTAGAAAATCATTAGTCCAACGATAATCTAAGGGGACTAACCTTTGATATTAATCATTTCTAGATATGATTTTAATCATTTATATTAATCATGTCTAGATAAGTTTTACTTTCTAAAAGATTAGGTTGCTAAATTCACTTTCAAGACTTTTACATCAGCATCTCTCATTTATAAGAGACTCGCCTTCAAGGATCCATATGAAGTATCCTTAAACTCAGAGTTTTATATAAATATAGGGTTTTTTTTATGAAAAATAATATAAAAATTGACTTTATGTGAAAAACATTATTAATCTGGTATAATAAAGGAGCATACGAAGCATACGCTTTTACTTTTTGTAATTTTTACACTGTAGGCCTTCAACGTAGGATTATTATCTACTTAAACCCTATTTCCCATGGTCTGGCCTCATTTTCACTACTCCTAAAGTTGTAACTTCTAAAATATAGAGGAAACAGGAGGAAAGACAAGATTGAGTTGCTTGTCCATTGTTTTTTACACTGGTTTACGTCTAAAATAGGTAATAATCCATAATTCACATTCATGATTTTTTTTTTATTGTAATAACAATCCATGTTGTACTCTTTTTTTTTAAGGAAAAAATTGTTAATATATTACCTATACTGAGTAGTTATGGATGCATCTTAATTTGTCAAATTTATTGTTATTTAATGAAAATTTCTCATATTTTGTTTATATTAAGGCATGTTTTATGGTTCAGTAGATAAGTTGTATGAATGTGAGTATCGAAAATTTTAGTATGTAAATTGAAATTGTTTTTATTTTTTATTTTTTATTGGGCTTTAGCAATGTATTGAGTAAAATTAATGAGTTGAAGTTAGGTAGTACATTACGCTATTTAATGAGATGACATTATGCGTTTTGTTAATTTGTTGCTTGGTGTGTAGATAGAGTGCTTTATGACATCTTAATCTTCGGTTCGTGGTGGCATTACTAGGGTGGAAATGATAGATTACGTAAAAGTTATTGTGTAGGCAAATGGAAACATTGTGATGACTAACTTAAGGCTAGAGTATGATAGTGAGCCCGTTAAGAACTTGAAGATTAGGAATGATTTAAACTTCTCTCGTTTCATTTAGAGAATTTGTGGATGTGCTAGAGTTGACCCAAGTGGCGTTGAAATTATGCATAGGCATCCCTTTTTCCATGATACTAGAGTAGCTTACAAGTTGATGGCCATTAGAGATGTTGAGGATGTTGAGAATTCCATTGAGATGGTTGAGTCTTTTGGGGAACAGAGTATTTAAGAAGTATACATAAGGTACAATGGGAAATTGAGTGCCTGGACCGAGCATGAAATACATGAATCGAATAATCCGACCTTTCTGACACCCATATGTATTATACAATGATCGGTGTGGAGTTGACAGATGCCAATACATCAAATGAATTGTACATGGAATTCATTGAGTATAAGTACATCGATATCATAGAAGAATAGCTTGATGAAGCATTAGATCTTATTATTGAACATGAAATGTCTTATGATTCGTATGTAGAGAAAATGCATATAGACATAAATGTTGACAATGATGGTTAGGAAGATGCAGTTAGGGATGGTGATGTGGATAATGTTAGACTCAAAGATGACGATGGTGAGGGTTACAAGGATTTAGGAGAACCTCAAGTGAGAAAAGATGTTGTTAGCAGTAATGTGCCAATCCAGCCACCTCATGAAGATGGCTCAAGTAAGCCCATCATCCCACTCATGTAGCAATGTCCAACAGTCAGTTTGTGGACTTTTCACCAATAAATGAATTGGTGGATAGGCTTATGAGAGATCCTATTCCATTTTACAATAGTTAAGACGACGCAGCGGATACATGACATTTGAGAGAGACATTAGTGTTGGTTTGTGTTTCAACACCAAGAAAGATCTCATAGACGTGGTTAAGTTGTTCCACATCAGGAGCCACTGTAATTTCTATATTAAGATATCGAAACCAACTGTATATGTGATCTATTGTAAGAAGAAGGAAGAGGGTTGTAAGTGGAGGCTATGGGTTTATCTGAAAAAGGTAGAGGGTCTTTTCAAAATTGCAATTTTAGAGGGACCGCACACTTATGTGAACCCCATGATGAGTTAGGACCACCTTCAGATTGACAGCAACATCATGGGTAGGTTATTCATCAATAGTGTACGAAAAAATCTTGATGTGAAGATTTCGAATCTTACAGGTAATGTGTAAAATATATACGGACACATAGTAAACAATAGGAGGGTTTTCGAGGCTTAGAGGAAGGTAGTTAAGATGGCATATGGTAACAGGGAGGAGTCGTATAATAAGCTACTAAGACTATTAAATGTAATGAAGGTAAGTCATCTGAGAACACAAGTGGATTAGGCCTGGAGTAGTTCATCGAAACCAGGTGAGTCTTAGTTTAAATGGGTTTTCTAGACATTCAAGCCATGTGTAGAAGCCTTTAAATATTATTGGCCTCTTGTATGTGTTGATGACACTTTCTTATAGGACAAGTAGGGACATAAGTTATTGGTAGCATGTAGCATAGATGGGGATGATTCAATAGTTCCATTGGCCTTTGCTTTGGTTGATACATAATTGGTAGAAACTTAGGGGTAGTTCCTATAGAAGTTTAAAGTCTACGTGGTTGGTTAGAAGGGAGAAACCTTATGTCTTATCTTCAATAGAGCATTAGGCATCGATTTTGCTTACAAGGAACCGTTAGTAAGGTGGCAGTCTCCATTTATAGTTTGGAGATATTGCCTACAGCATGTAGCTAGTAACTTTAACACAACTCATAAAAACCAATTGTGTAAGAAACTTATTTAGTTTGTAGGTGTCTAGGCATAGGAAAGGAAATTCAAAAGCTTCATGGAGCAGTTGGGACGATTTAAAGAGGACGTTCCTACGTGATTTGATAATTTGGATTTGGACAGGTAAGTGCTTATATATGACGGATATTACGGTTTTAGATACATGACATCAAATATTGTCGAGAGTTATAACTGCGTTTTGAAATCGATACGTGGATTACCTGTTACTACATTAGTCAAAGATATTTTACAACTGTGTTGCTTATTAGGAGGAGAGGCATAAAGATGCTAGAGAGGTAATAGAATTTGGCAAGATCTATACTAATTATGCTTTGTAGATGTATGAAATGTGGAGAGGTTGAGCCAATGCACAAAAAGTCATATCATTTAGCTATAAAAATGGTCTTTTTAAGATTTTGATTGGTAATCACATGATGAAGACAGGCTTAAAGGGAAGAGGAAGGATACATACAGTTGACTTAAGGGGTTGTCTATGCATGTGTTAAAAGTGGCAAATATATAGGATCCCCTACTCTTACGCATGTGCTGCTGCAGCAAGTATGAAAGTGGACATCAAATTGGCAATAGGGCTATGGAATAAGTAGGCAAACCAGATAAAGTGTTACCGATTCCATTTCTACCCACTTGGTGAGGAGTTAAATTGGCCATAAATTAGCTTCTCTTATCTCCACTTGAACATTAACCTACTACACAAGAAAGGTAAACCTAGGTGAAAGAGATATCATATAGAGATGGATGTTAGGGAGTTATCAAATAGAACCAAATGCAGTGCATGCGGTCGAGAAGGACATAATAGAAGGAGGTATCCAAAGATTAATAGGGTTGATAAATATTGCTTTTCCATATAGGCATATATTACATAAACTGTATAAGCATAAATAGATGCACAACCTTATGTCTACTAACCATGTTCATTTGTGTTTATAGGATAGATAGAGTTAGGACTTATCGATCTACGCATTCTTAAGAGGCAGGCAAGCCGTTATTCACAAGCTGTTTGGGAAGGCAGGGTCAATAATAACATTCTTATGTACTTTTAATTTTTTCATAAAAGCTGTTTTACTTGCTAACTTCGTCGATCATTTGTTTAAAAGGTTGCCTATGTACTACGAGTGTAGCGTAGTGAGATATCATTACTTAAGGAAGAGTAGGATATTCTCATACATCTTCGTGTAGAGCCTTACATACGAGAGGTAGGTTTCTGGGGAGTTACACAACTTTTATTTATCATGATGGACTGGCACTTGATTACAGCTCTAGTGGAGTGATGGAGGCCTGAGTCACACACGTTCCCCCTACCTACTGGAGAGGCAACCATCACATTGCAGGATGTAAAGGTCTAACTTAGACTTCAGGTGGAGGAGTTTGTAGTGGTAGGTCGGATTAAGATGGATGATGAGGAGAGCTAGGCTGATATAGGGGAGAGGTTGCTGGGTGTGAGGCCTACTCGAATGAGGAGAGCTTATATGTCTCTTACATGGCTATGAGAGTACTTTTGAATACTTTTATGTGGGGTAGACGGCAAGACAGTTCAATAGTACACACATATGTACATACTCAACTTGATGGGGGGGGGGGGGGGGGGGGG